>JAMKCH010000448.1:0-158790 GCA_023653785.1 Ophioderma brevispina | reverse complement strand
AGAAAAAAAAAATTAAAAACAAAATCCAACAAGTTAAAAAAATCAAATTTAAAAAAAAAAAAAAAAATTTAAACACGTTGCTTAATTTACTTTAATTAAAAATATTTTTTTCATTTTCATTATTTTTGGCGTCGATGGGACACCGTAATGGGTCTTCGCCCGGATCCGTTTCAGAAAAGATGACAAAAAACACCATAGTGTAAAAAAAGTGAAAAGTATCAAAAAAAGCTCGGTCAAGTTGTTCAGCCTCTACTGACACGAGAAGGGGGGGGCGTCTTAGCAGCAGGCGGAAGCACTGCCGAGGCCGAATGTGAGGTCGTCGCTGCAGATCTTGCAAGAGCAATGTGTATATTACGAGATATTAAGAGAACCTGAAATCAATTAGATACGGCCTTCAGCGACATTTTATCGCATTAAGGAAGGCTGACATTGTCATCAGATCTGATTTTCAAGCATTCTAACTGATGTGAGAGTATTACGGTTAAGGTGAAACACCTAAAAGCTAAATTACAACCCAAAAGGCAATACACCAGGAAGACATAGGTTTAGAATAAGGTGTTCATCGACTATTTTGTTGTTTTTTACTAACTTAACGTCAAATGACGAACAACAAGAACATGGGAAACCTGGCGGAATGTCCTGGTCAATGGATTGATGTATTCAATACCAGATAAGTCTAGTAAATGTCCTGTGCAAATATAGGAGCGGTATGTCAAGGTAGCTTAATCCAGAGTGTGATGCCTTCAAATTGCCGTGTCTAAAGGAGTTATATCTGTGCGAATGAACGCCCAGTATGAAGAACTGTAACAAATCTGCATGGAAGCCGGAATTCGTCACCCATACACAAATCATGTTTGTGGCTTAAAAACCATTATATCTCTTGACAGTGATGTATTTGAAGCACGAGATATTATAAATGTGTCTAGCAATAGATCAGAGGCGAGTATTAATCAAGGACGAGCGATGACGAGAAAAGAGCATCTGGCATCTCAAAGTTGATGGCATCTTCCCAAGTAAATCTCCAGGTCCGCCATCATTAGCGGAGCAAGCGCCTGGCCTGCTTTACGCCCGCAAGAAACACAGTTACTCTGTCTAGAGTTAGTGCACCAGAACTTGCGTCCCAGGTCACTCTCTTATTTAACCATTAGCATTGCAGCTGTACCAAGAGAACGAGTCCTTAAAGGTCAGGGCCGCATCGACTTAATCGCCTCGTCCCCCAGAAGCCCCAGATTATACCGACGTGTGTCAACATTTCGTTATCAAAAGAAAGCTATATTTTTCTCATTTATCCTGTGAAATCTTAGAGCAAAAAGAGGTTTGGTTTGGAAGTTATGAGCGAAAAAAGTGCCTTATTTTGTGGTCGACCAATATTAATTTTATACAGTACTCTATGGGGCTTTTTAGGATCTCGCAAACAAAAGGATTGAAATATCGGCGGCGAAACTTTACAGATGGGGTTTGGAGTGAAGGCTACCCACTGTTACGCAACCGACACGTTGTAACCTATAATTTCAAATTGCATCTGCAATTCAAACAAACAGTCTCAGTAAGAGAAAGGGAAATACTGTACATGGGTTATTCTGCGTTTCTTTATTCAAAATTAATTGATAAACCATGAACGATATCAGAGGTGATTGAAGTATTTGTTACCCAAAATATGTGGAGAAATCAAAAGAGCAAATGCATGAGTAAATTCCTTTTTTTTTTAAAATTTTTTTACATTTTATTTATTCACCTCTCCCTACCTAAGTGACTGGAGACAGTGATCTACCAATTTAGGGTCGAGGGAAGCAAGGCTCCGGTCTCCATCACCTGGGTAGGTAAATTGCAGCATTCTCTCATGGTTTTTATTTAGACTTCAGATGTGTATTTGAAAATTGGTGGCATTTAAAACGTTTTGCCCCAGCCCCACACACACATAAAAAATGAAATAAACCAGGTACTTTTGTCAGTGCCAATAACAAAAATATTTTTAAATCCTGAATTCACTGATCTGGCATTATGGGTATCAATTGTTCAATTGTTTTTAAACATCATTGAACATAATTCTGATAGCTGTTTAACATTTCCAATAACGAGAATCAATTAACATGTATTCATCCCGTTTCAAATTGGTAATTTCCCACCAAGCATTTCTGAATAATAATTTGTAAATTTTTGATCAAAAAACAACATCCGATTAAAACAGAAAAATGTGATAATATTGAATTCCCATGTTTATAATTTATATTTCACTTACCGATGCGCATTTTGATATTATTCATGTGCATTTTGTGTAAGTAAGTACATAATTAATTTACAGAATGATACCGCAACATGTCTGTTCCATGTTCCAACCAATAGGCTTAGCTTCAAACATGTGAAAGATGAAAATTGTTCGCCGTTGAAAACTATTCCGGACCTTGGCCAGCTATAGCGTGGTAAAATATAGCTGCTTGTGCATATTAAAACCGGTGGTAATGTGAATTTTCAATATCTTTCCTTATCTATTTACTGATTTTGTACCTTTTCTAAGAAGCCTGTGGGGTCTCTGTAGAAAATTTGGATGTCGGTTTACCGTATTGTAAATTCATGGTAAATATAGATCATAAAATTTGTCAGCAAAATTTGAATATCCCGCTGGCATAGATAGGATCACAATTTACAAGGCAATTACCAAATCCCATAGGAATACACATCGCTCACAGCGATACAGGTATCAAGTCACGAGTTGAATCTTGCGTCACTATCTCCTCTCCTCGGGTCCGAAAAGTTAATTCAAAAGTAATTTAATTCAATAGATCCGCTGGGTAGTTTGTAGTTTCCTAAATCCATTTCTAGTTTTGGCAGTGTCCAAGGAAGGTAGACAAATGCGCAGGTTTTTTAATGCCAGTGCCGATGATTTCCACACTTCTCACTCAGAAATTTCGATAGCGGTAGCTGATAATACCGGAGTCGCGCATCAGAGAAAAAACTTGATCTAAATCTTGACCTTGGCCGAGCGGCTTGTATGAGGCTATAGGTTTTTTCATTTTTGATTGAAAAAAGAAGTTCGAAAAATAAAACAATAGAATAGAAATAAAAAATAAATACGAGCTCAGGAGGAGTACGTGCGGCTGTTTTATAGGTTGTTGAAAAAATATTCTAGTCTCGCTTGAAATGACTGCGGTTTTAGGCCAAACAAAATGAATCTGATAGGTTGATTTTCCAGGTCCAAGCTTACAGCTTTATGAATTCTTATTGATTTTTTTTCAATCCGGGATAATTCCAGCCCCCAGATCGCGGGGGAATGTGTTAATTAACACTAGCTTATCATTAATAATATTTTCGAAGTATATTCAAAACATGTACACCAAGTATTTTTGACAGAAAAATGTTCACTGTGTATGTGCGCTTGCGCATATATGTGCGTGTGAATGTATATCGGTGTGTGTATGTGTGTGCGTGCATATTTGCAACAGCGTGCGAAAGACTGTGTGTAGGGCCATTTGGGGTTTCGTGGGAACACTTTAAAACGATCAACTAAAAATGTTCGTATCTTGTACTATTACGCCCGATTTCCCAAAGGGAATTACGCCAGGACTGACAGTCTTCTCCCCACACCCATTATTCGGGGTTTAATGTTAATATAGCTCGGTCTCAAGAAAGTAATACAGGGTGAGTCAAAACAAAACGGTCAGTGATTTAAACTGCCATTTGCATACTTAAAGTGATATTCCCTACAAACGTGGTATCATCGGCTTTAATATGCAAACTGCCAAGATCGTTAATCATCGTTATATATATCAAACTAGTCGTTTGAATAAAATAGTCCGGTTTTGTTGTCTGTCACAAGGATTCGTCCAAAATAAACGGTATTGCTGAGGGCAGATCAAATTTAACCCCTACAAAATGAAGTAATATTTACCATGAATGATTTTTTGTGCCATGTATAAAATCATTGAAAAAAGTAAGTATCGGTCCTGGAAGAGAGAGTTTTAATGAAGAAACCAACATTGACCAATCTTATAGGGGAAGAAACTCCTTATGTATTGTTCCATTTTCTAGACAAAACATGCCACATCTAAAAAAAAGTATTTCATATACTTTATAACATGACAAGGTTTTATACCATAAATATACCACTTAATTTAATGAAAAGTAACTGGACATACCCATCATCGATTTCGGGCCGTTGATGTGCTCGGCCGATACCTAAACCGATTGCATGGGTCTTGCCCAGCCAAACTTAAAAAGCTAATAATATGCACCTTTCGCCCCCCCCCCGATTAACCACCAGATGTGGGGGAGTATGGGTGGCTTTAAGATGCAAAATGGAAGGCGTAATCAGGGCCCATTTTTCGACTCGACCTATACCAAATAGGAGCATAGGACTCGATCTCCAAAGGTGATGGCTAACTGTGGTCAATCTATCACGGAGTTCGACACATATCTGCTTCGGTGAAAGTAAATGAAATTTCTGCGATAGAAGTTACTTCTGCACCCTACAGTGAGGACCTGTTAAATTAGGGGTACGTAAAACTTTTGCAATTAACAGGTGCGAAAACCTACCACTCTGATAAGAACCTGCTACCTTGCTAAATATTTGTTTTATGCATACGTTGGTGGTTATAGCTGGCAATTTTTAAGACTTAAATTCACTTAAAAGTGCAACGCGAGATTTCAGACATCCAACTATTTTGTGATATGTAGTGATTTCACCACAGATTAGACATCAAAAGATTTCTTACACTGTTTGGCTACGAAATGTCTCAAAAAGTGAAACAAAAGGTTGATTTGTATTTGCTTATATTTCATAAAAAACGAAGTCGATATTTCGCAATTTTTGTACCAAAGAAACATGTTTTAGCTTAATCTTTTCCGATGGGGATATTATTGAAGGAAAGCTTGATTCCGTGGAAACATCAGGGTTTTTTGATCTTTTTTCTCTAGATGGCGTGCAACTTTAAAATTGAAATATGCTACAAGAATGATGATTAAGTTGCGGTACGGGTTTTTTATATAGCGCTTTTTCATAAGATCAAAGCGCTTTACATTATTTCGCTGCCACTAGGGAAATTTCACGGACCATTTTTTTTAGTTTCACCTAGCCGGCCTCCGGTTTAGGCGCTCAAACCTATCACTAGATCGTGATATTCCACCAACAGCTAAAAGATTTTCGTTTGGGTCGACGAGGCCAATTGAAATTTAGTATCTTGGCCACGGACACAGACAAGTTGATGCACATTGGGCTCGAACTCACGATTTTAACGGTCTAAAGATCACGATTCTGCGCTCTTCCACCACACAAAAGGGCACACGTAATCTCTGCGAAATACCAAGGTACATGGAGGTGGTTATGGGATATCTTTCCGGACTTATAGGGTGAAAACGTGTTCCTACGTACTTATTCCAGTGAAAAATTATATAGCAGTTTTAGTCTTGAAAGCACAGTCTCAGGTGGGAAAAACTGAAACTAGCGATTACCGCGACAGGAGTATCCTTGCGTTGCAGGTTATCTACAGTTAAGGACCTGGAACCAGAGGAAAGCGACAATAACAAAGAGTACTTCCGGTTAAATGGAAAGAAATTGCTGTTCATGTTGACGTTAAATAATCAGGCTAATATTTTGCACCAAACATAGAAAGTACATACTTCGGCCTAAAAAAAACACATGAATTTTGCAAACAGCCAAAATGTTACAGATATACGTGTCGTTTATACCCGGTTGTGGTTGGAAATCAAGTTTCCGCATACCAGCAAGAAAATTCGCGGGTCTTCGATATCTCAACTGTAACAATCCGCAGATTTACAATCGGTACATTTTTTATGTTAATGTTGAAAGGGCTTTTCCGAATGATTTACAAATAATTGCCACGAGTAGACCGTCCCAGCCCAGAAGGTTTTGGTTAGACGAACGAGATACCAATTAATATCTGAATACGGGAAATTCAAGAGAAAAATAAAAACTTTTGCAACTATGAAAGTCTGCCGGAGACCCGTTGTTGAGTGTAGAGACCCAGGAGGGGTAAAGATACTATGGGGTCAAATGTTTGAACTCCTCTAAATCGGCTGAATATAGGGCCCTCAATATTCCTTAGGTTACCAGGAGTAAAAAAGTCAATTGGGTCACATGGTGTGGTACTTCCTTCTAAGATATTTAGGAAAATAGGCTAACGGTCATTTGTTATTAAAGGAAGGTCAACAATTGTAATACCAAGATCTCTTTTAAAAATATTTAAAAAAAATATTAATGATACTGATTCAAAATATGCTTGTTTATTTTGCATAGGGTTGGTTCCTTTCATAGGGAAGGGGTATAATGTCCCCGTCCCATAGAGTCCTATAGGAAGTTGGTACCCCTTCCCATTATAACAACAAGGAGTTGCCGAAAGGTGCAATAAGTCATTTTCATATTTGGATTCAGTAGCATTAAAACATTTAAAAAAAATATTTCACAACAAATCTGGCCTTGCAACGGGTGACCTTTCTTGAATAAACAAATGACCTTTAGCCTATTTTCCCAAATATCTTGGAAAGGACAGCACCACACACGGGTGACCCAATTGACTTTTTACTCCTGCTTACCTAAGGATCTTGCAGCTATATTACTTAGATTTAGAGCATTTCAAACACATTTGACCCCCATAGTCTTTACCCCTCTCCTGGAGCTACACACAGCAACGGCGTCCCCGGCAGGATTTCATATTGCAATAGTTTATATTTTTCTGAATTTTCCCGTGTTCAGATTTGGATTCTCGTTCGTCTAACCAAAACACCTTCTGGGTGATGCTCTAGAGCTATGATAACAATTTTACGCGAGTCGAAGCGAGTGCAAACCTGCGTTGATATACTCGTATATCATCCGATAAAAGTAATTCATATTATTATTTATTAATATCAAGTGACTTGACCAGTGGCTAAACGTACAGCAACGCAACTTGTAACGTAGGCCAGGCCTTAGATCTACGAATCAATGACCAGGATTTAATTCAAACTAAACTCAAAGCTTCGAAGTCTTATTTTTTTTCGAAGTAATTTTTGATAAGATAAACCTCAAAATGAATGCCCATTCTGAGAGTGACAATGAGTAGCTTTACTCTGTTTGTTCTGTCAGATTCCTTCACGTTATCATCCTGTTCTAAAGTAGGCCGAACCGTGGTTGTTGTTGTCGTCTGCGTGACGCCATTCAACGTTTAGACTAACTGAAATTATGTCATTAGAGTAATTATATTAGGATTCACTCAATGAGGCCAAAAGTGATGCACACAGCAACAGTGCTGAATATCAAAATAACATCAGAGTGAAGGACTGTTCCTTTTCTAGCCATGATTGGCTGTTTTACGTAATAGACCACGTCACTACCTAAGACAGCCTAGGTGATTGCCCTAAGCGATTCGTTATTTTAAAACTCGTGCTAACATCCAAAATAATTCATCAGTGCGTCGTAAATGATTTGAAATTGGGGGAATGGGGTGATGACGTTATGAATGAAACGGGACTTGCTGAGAGCATCCGCTTAGTAGCACCAAGTGCGCGCGAAGGAGCGCTTAAAAATACTTTAGAACTACGGCGGCCCGGAAAGTCTTTTCCCATGGTGTGTAGCTAGTGTGTGTCACAGTCTGACTGCGAAAGATAATTGATACTGCGCGAGAGATGGACGTTATCGTCCCAAAGAACAATGGTGTTAAATGAACTAAATATCAACTCTCGGAAACAGAGGGGTTTATGGAGGTTTGCATCAGAAGGTCCGTTACTTTGTTTTGTTTTGAATGTGTATCCGTCACTTGGGTCTAACCTATCGAAACCTCACGCGAGGAAAAATTGACATGTTTATCGCGGTACTTTCGTGTGTCGCAGAAATGAAAAGAGAACACGCAAACCACTACGGTCGCATCAATTATCCAAACATGCATTTCGATATTTTCTAGTCTTGAGAATTTTCAAACACTGTTTGAAATTTATGCCAACTGTTTTTTACATTTTAGGATTACTTGCTTACCGGACCACGTAATTAAGAACCTAAAATCATTTAAATATAACTAATTGAATTATACACAAAATGCGTTGCGCGGCGCAGAAATTTACCTTTTTAAAACTTATTATGGTAAACATATGAGTAAACAACACATGAAAGACGTCAACATGGGGATGATGGTATTGACCCATGCACTGGTAATCAAAATATTGGGTATATATATAACCCTATCCCCACCCCCTCGGAATGTACGATTCTGGTCAGTACAGTGTTTTTGCTGCGTTACTTAAGTATGTCGAGAGACCAGGTTATAATTTGTGTTCGTAAATATGGGGTGATTGGGGTATGTATTGGATAACATGAGTCTTTTAAAGAGGGAGTCTGACTAAAACAAACTAACAACTTCTGAAATTAACCCTTTACAGTCACGTTCACTAATTAAAAAACAACTTAGATGTTAGAATGTACATAAGTATCGATTTGCTTTGCTATAATAAACTACATATAATTTGCAGGTGTTTCTCTATGACTGTTCCATTGCATGTGAGGGATTAATCACCCTGCACCTGAAAGATTTGATGTCTGTAGAAAACCTCATTAGTCATTTCTGAAGTATTTGGTTTCATTGTTTGTTTGTATGTTTGAATGTTGTGGGTTTTGGAGTTTTGCTTGCTGCTGTTGTTGCTTGTTTGCTGCTTGCTTGTTGTTTGTTTGTTTGCTTGCTTTGATTGTGTGATGCTTTGATTCGGCATGTTGCAATTAAAAACGTCACATTGACTTGCCATGATGATATTAGAGATTTCATAAGAATAACCTGAAAGCCAACAAAGAAAAAAACGTTTAAGCAGTGCGGAGTCTAAAAAGATATTACCGACTTGGCTATTATACGCGGAATAAAGGTCGTGCAGACGCTGACTGTGAGGTGTGTGAGCTAAGATAGGCTAGGGATTCAAAACTCGGCCACCTGTTGCTAGCCGGTTCAGCCCGGTTTGTAACTGGTGTCGTACTGTATAAACAGTGGAAACGCAGCTTCAGCATCACGAATGCGTCAAGGGCGAATGAGTTATGAAGCCTCACAGGAGTTGTTTTCATCTTTTATCTTTTGGGCATTAATATCGACATAGACTAGGAAGAGCGACGAGAGGGGTTTTGCCTCTTAGTCATTTATTTTATCTTCTAATTAGATTACTTGTTACTTAGTCAGGCTAAGGATGGCTTTTTTCACGTTGTTTGCAGTTAGAAATGAAATGCAGGTACAAATAAGAATAAGACATACCAAGCGATTACCCTTTCTGGACTCATTTAAAATTTAAAGAGGAAGTTAATTTTGAAAATGGCCCGGTTCGGTTTCAACGGGGTCTTCATTCTTTGAATTTAAGGTCTCCCCGTTTTTTCTACTTGTTTTTTTTTTTTTCACTGTCAGGTTTTCAAAATATCCCATTTTGGCCTTCCATTTGTTTTTTGTCTTCCCGAAATGGAACCATCATCATTGAGGACAATTAACTTCCCTCATTTTAATAAATGTTTAAAAGGGGATAGGTTATTATTGAGAACTTCCCTCATTTTAGTTTTCAGGAAGAGGTACTTGAGACCTTATATTCATCGTTCTGTCTTTTGCGGGTGTTTTTCATAACGCAGAGTTCCTGTCAAAAGAAATCATAGTGCCCTACTTGAAACATAGGTTTTTACAATTTAGACAAATAGGTCGGAGGACTCCAAACACGGCACATTTTTTCTGAGTGTGAGGCCGTGATTCACCCGTGATTTTGCACAATTTTAAGACGTCTTTAAACCACACACCACCATACATATCCGTACGTACGCACGTACGTTCGCACCACCATACCTAACTACAACGTGAGTTACACACATACGTATGTATACAGACAGAAATACAGACATACACACAATCATACCTACAGACAGACATAGTACGACATACACACAGACATACACACACACAGATATACATACAAAAAACCCATGACATACATACAAACCTACATAAATACATACATACATACACCCATAAAGCCTTGCAAGAGCTACATTGTGAGAGATTTACTGAAAAATCTTTAAAAGACACTTTTTGACATTTTTCGAAAATATAAACTTTTCAAAACTCTATAAGGAAGACTCAAATCTCATATAGTTTTGAGATGTTTCTCTTAAAAGACACTTTTTTTACGACAATTTTTAAAGATTTTTTCAGTTTTTTCATTTTTTTTCTAGTTTTCTCACTTTTCTAGCCAAGAGGATTGCGCCGAAGAGGCCTCCTATATAGTTACTAAACTAGAAAAAATCCTCTTTTTCTTATACTTTTACGGAATAAACCTCAATACTAGATTACAGCTTATTCGTATAGGACATTTCGTAACATAGTAACTCTTTTAAAAATTATCCACCAATGTAAAAAAAGTGCTCCCACAATGTAAAATACTCCCACAATGTTCTTTATACTTAAAATACTCCACAATGTATCTCTGTAGTAAAGACCCATTATCTCTAGTACGACCCTTATAACATCATATAAAATCATACACAAAACAATCAAATCATTGTTTGGCATTGTTTGCCAGTTGATTGCACTTTTTTCAATAATTCGTTAATTGTGAAAATCGCTCCATACAATTGGTAAGTGCCTGTATCTGTTAGAATACATTTCGTCTTTGGTCAAGTGTTCTTATTTTGAGCACTAACTAATTCAAACACTGATCAATTTATTTTCGTCATAATACATAAATGTATCTAATATTTGCAGCGATACCTACAATATACAAATTGTTCGTCTTTGGTCAATACTTTATATCAGTGCAATATACTTCGTCCTGATGCTTGCTTACTTTTGTTTTATTTTTTTATTTTGTCTTTCCGTCGATATTTTTTTTTCTTGCTCTTTGTTAGTCTTGAGTTTCTTTTATTTATGGACTACAAATGATTTAATGAAGTTTAAAAGCAATTTTGATCTTCTTTCTTCAAAAATGAATATATACAAAGAATCCATGCCACACATTATTCTTACTGCCCCATCAGTTGAGACGAATTCAATGTAGGCTAGGACGAAAGAAATAAAATGGCTCATAATTTGAAATACATTGGGCTAAGACGAAATTTAGTTTAAAACAAATGCACACTTACATATTTTATGACAAATTCAAAACTTATCGAGAAATTGAAATATAAAGAAAACGTGCTAAATCAACTGGGAAAAACCTAGATTCCATTTGTTATACAAACACCAGAGATTTGTGACTTGTAATGTGTTTGCATGTATATGTTTGTTTGTGATTTTTTAAAAAGCTGTCTGTGCTCTTGAACATTAATGCCTAAACATCACTAAGTGGCTGCGATGGTCGATGCATTATGGCACTTACACATAATCCTACATTAAGGAGCGAATGCACGATGTTGTATAAGCAAAGATTGCCACTTCGAAGTCAGCTCACCTAAGTCCAAATAATGATAAAAAAGCGAAGAGGAAGGAAATTCTTTTGGTTAATTCTACTTAAAAGATAACCTTTTTCACAATAAAATCAAGACTTTTTTTATTCATATATGACTAGTTGTATTATAATCAGTATGATATATAAGTTGATAATTTCTTGGCGGATTTTTCAGGGTAGGCTATCTCAATTAAAACTAGTCTGCTTTAATGTGTGCCAGGAAATCTGTATGTATCAGTTGTATTCTTTTAAGTTAGAGGGACATTTATCTTTGTTTCATTTTTATTTTTTTCGCTACGGACTATCACGTTTATCTAAAATGAGAAAGTGGAAAGTGAAGGACGTATTTTGCTATATTTGGATTTATTCCTTTCTCTTAATTCAATTTACATAAAAGCTTCGAAAAAATGTCGCATTCCTAAAGGTGGGTGGTTAGGGTAAAAAGAATCGCACAATTTCCTGAATACGTGCAGTAACTTTTTAAATGTGACTATTTTCCTTTAGCCTAATTTCCTTTTCAAAGTGTCTTCAAGTTACACATATACGAGTGAGAACTACAGGCATATTGAACAAGCAATTTTAACGTACCGATCGAGCTCTATGGAGGCCGTCAGTATGGAATGAAAACATACTTTTGGTCATCTCCCCAGAGTGCCAGTTTACCGATCTAGATCATGTACTGTCAGGGCTACCGGCAAATATGGAGACGATATTACAAAACAAAGCCTTTACTTTTTCCATTTCAATAGATCCATATGGTTAGCCAATCCTTGGTTTTAGGGGTTTATTATTTCACCTTATAGCTTTTACATATGAAGAATTGCGGGTTGGGGTTGGGTTAGGAGTTGAACCCTAAGCCTAAACCCTAACCCTAACCAGAATATTCATATGACAGCTATAAGGTGAAATAATTTTAAAAACCAAGGATTATAATATTTCTCCAGTACGTGATTGATCATGTTTGGTCAGTTATCACACAAACCGCTATTGATAACACATTCCAAAGCCATTTACTGTGGAAGTTGATTTCTTTTTTGGGGGAGTCGAACGATTTTTTTCAATCGTTGCATTCTGATAAAAGTAAATCTCTTGAAGTGTACAAGTTCCCATTGAAGCACTACAGGTAACAATTTAAATTCTTTAAGTTACATATTTGGTTATTGTTCTAACTGATGACGACACCACGAAATCAGAATAGAATAATTTACGTGTATTCTGGTATTGAGGTAGATAACTGGCAAGATGGGGAAAGACTTGTGCCTTCTCTATACAATACGTCTAAGCTTACAGCTGGATAGCAGCCCACCTACACCAGCCAATACCCAAGTGAATGTATTTCATTGTGATATCAGGTAGATGGTAAAAGACTCATGCCTTCTCTACAATACGTTCACCCCCTACACATGGACAACATTCCACCCACACTAGTCCATACACAGGTGAACGTTATGTAATTCTGGTATTTGGGTAGATAGCTGATAATACTTTCACCTGGACAGCATTCCACTCATGCCAGTCCATACCAGTTAATGTATTGTAATTCTAGTTTTCACGTAAATAACTGACAGAATGGTAAAAGACTCATGCCCACTCACAATACTTACGCCTGTTACACCTGGACAGCATTCCGTCCATACCAGCCCATACCCTAGTGAATGGTGGAGACTATGCATCTCTACAATCACTTAACATGTTGCCCTGGACAGCATTCCACCAATACCAGTTAATTCCCGCGTGAATGTATTGTAATTCTAATATTCAGGTAGATGCTAAAATAATTTCCTCTCTGCAACACTTGTTGCACCTAGACAGCAATCTTCAAATACCAGCCTATACCCCAGGTGAATGTATTGTTCTTGCGTATTCCTCTGCGCCCCTCAATTTGGTAGGGGTTTCATACTGTACAACAGCACACAGCGCATGAAGGAATCAATTGCAATACCTCATTTTCATACTTGGGACTTTTATAGGGCGTCGGAAAACCCTTAAAGATTGCAACAGCTCTCCGATTAGATTAGGGTTAAATCCTGTTGATATTTATACATTGTTTAGGTAAGGATGATACTAATCCGTGAGGTCCTAAAACATTTTTTTTAAATCAGGGTCGCACCAAATACCCAGAGTTTACTGCACATATCATTAAAATACTCTCAATACTGTATTCTTTCCGCATTATAAAGAAAATGGTTGTAAGTCTTACTTGAAATACAACTGAAAATGTTCCGCTTGATTTGGCTCCTTGTCTGGAAACTAAACTAGATTAATCCTCGCAAGCGATGCCGGTGATTACTTCTATAAATAGACGATGTCCCTTCAATGTAACGGAGAGTCTACCAGATATTCACTACTTGCATGGATATTCACGCTTCTGCCATCATTAAGTCAAGTTAACTCTTGTAATTATTTCCACACTAAATTGACTACGTATCTGAGAAACCCCCTACTTAAACATGTCAAAAGGTAATGTATACACGTATACTCATGCGCAAAGAAAAAGGTTCTTATTCCACACATTGTTCGTGAAGCGGTCGAGGCGGTTATCCGAGCGCTTCTCCAAATCCCCTTAAAACCAAATCACCTCCTTGTGGAAATCATTTCTATAGCAAATTTACAAGGTATCCCAGAAACCTCTGATACACCGTTAAAAGTTACGCATATGTTTTATACTTGTGTACAAATAAAACTCTTGCTATGCGTTCCTAGATGAAAAGGAGATACAGCAGAAGCGTGGGTGGGAAGCTACCTAATAGACAATTGGTCTAGATAAAGTAATTTCACACGTCTTGCAATCGCTTGGGAATCCACCTTGAAAACATCTCAACTACTCCAGCCAGTAGTGTGCTTATGTTCTGTGCCAACTGCCACGCTAATAGTAGGTATTGTGGAATACAATAGCTTGTAACAATAGATACCAGCTTGGAATGCGATACGTACACCAAAATTCACTTTTCTAAATCATTCCGGTGTAGAAGTAACCATTGTCCGGCGTACTCATAGGGCAATAGGGCAATCGATTCAGTGACTCTTTACGCAACATTAGTTTCACGCTTTATTCCGTTATCGTCTATGGAGCCCCGGACTATGGCCCCCACCGGACTATATCTGCTTTCACACCGGCGTAAGAGAACTGAGGGTTTCCCAGATCTTGACATCCTCGCTTGCACGTAAACATATACGAAAAAACGCGACACATATACGAAAAAACGCGACCTTATAGACAGCATTTGGCCCATTATACACCTATTGTGTATAATGGGCCAAATGATATTGTGTATAATGCCAAATGCTATGTGTATGATGCCAAATGCTATTGTGTATAATGCCAAATGCTATTTTGTATAATGGGCCAAATGCTATTGTGTATAATGGGTTCAATGCTGAAACAAATGATAAGTCTAGCACACCATTGAGAAACCAATAAACAAAATAGCGATGGGACTCGCCATCCCAGGGACGCTCTAATTCATGATATCGGCCTCACACTGATTGTCACAGGACATTTGGCGCGCACAGACACTCTTTTTAGACGTTATCAGATCGCAATCTGTCCGTTAGTACAAGATATTATCAAAATGTTCCAGAATTCCTTATTTCTCCACAAAGTGTAGCAACTCCGTCACGAGCCAATTGCCATTAATTAAATTGTTATCGATTTTTAAAGAAATTATCGCCCTAATCATATATTGAGGATTGCATGTCATTTGATTTGCTTCAGTTATTCTGTGCTTAGAAAATAAACAAGCTTTCGCTTGTTGCCGTATTAACAGTTTATGTGTTTATCTATAAATAGAAAAGCGTATACGGCTAATGTATAACAGGTTCGATAGAACTGTTACTGCATGGCTACACATCTGTGTGTTTATGGCGATAGTGATTAGCAAATTCTTGTGTCATTTCGGGACTAAAGAGATAACGGGTTGTCTGTTGACTCGTTTAGAGCAATGATAGGTGAGATACATGTCAAAACCAAAATTTACCCTTAAACCAAAGGCTATGCTAAGGGTAAATAAACTTGTAGAGGCGTTTCCAGGCAGGGTTATTCGGTATAAGTGGTAGACTGCAGTTCAGGCGATAGATCCGTGTAATAATGTTGTTGGAACAAATATTCGTTGTCCTTGAAAACGATCACGATCAATCCATTATAGTTTATGAACTCGTTACGCCGAACATTAATTTCTCTATAAGCGTGTATGTTACTGTGCATCGGTACTGTTGGTTTTGGGATAATGATGTATTTACCGGAAGAAATCGTCAGACTGGTGTATATGAAGCCTATAAAGTACCATATATGCACTGTTGTGTTTTTGTTTTATCTTTATTACAATTACAGCAATTTCTCTGTATGTCTGTCTCCATTGGCTTCCGGGAGAGATCCTATTTATCATCAAATGTGGGCACAGGATCTTCGCCAAGTGTTTACAGCACGATGCCAAAAACTACAGGGAAGGATTCCCAGCAGGCAAAAAGTCAGTTTTCAACTTTGAATCAACGTTGAATCAGCGTTGAAAAGACAAGGTTTCAACTTGAACGTTGAGATTTGATTGAAAACTCAGTTTGAATATGAACATTTTCTCAACTAAATCCAATTTTAACGTTGATTCAACGTTAAGATTCAACCAAACTAAACTTTCACTGAGGTTGAAATTACGTAGAAAACATGTTAACATTAATTCAACATTGATTCAATATTAAAAACACAAAGCGTGCCCTTTGGATGTGGCCTATGCCCGAGACCGGCGAAATTCAAGATCTACATTGTGCAATACATTCTATGGATCTTGACTGAATGGTATAGACCGTATTCAATAGCCAGCCATGTTGGTGGACAAGATACACGCATTCTAGTACTACAATACATTGACCTGTCAATGATCCCTGTGCAATTGCTAAACATGGATCGATTGACAGCTTAATGTATTGTAGTCCTGGAATGTATGCATCTTGTCCACCAACATGGCTGATGGCTGACGTCATATTGAATACGGTCTACAGGGTGTCCACAAAAAATGGTGCAAGGCAAAATCACCCTCGTTGGAGGTGAAAACAATAAAATAGTGATGTGATATTTACATCATGTCATTAATGAAGTCTTGGCTTTTTAAATACCGTTTACAACATCAGATTTGGTTATTGCAATCCAGAGATATGTCTAATATTCTAAGAGAGGGTTAAACACCCAATTGAACCACCTTTCACAGAATGGGATAATTAACACAATCGAATCATGCATGTTGAAAGGACTTATTGATGGACTTATTGATTTGAAATATATCTTTTTCTTGTTACTTCTATCAATTAACATTCTAAAATGACTTCATAAATACGTAACCACCATAAAAATAGAGCGCACTCAGCTGGAAACATATAGACATTATCAAACAAATATTGAACATCTAGAATACTTTTCTTTCATTTTGTTTTGATCTAAAAACCAGTCATCCTGAAGTGGACATCTTATTTTTCTTATTCTCACGCATTTTATCAAAAACTTAGTTGTCACTATCATGATATTGTTCAATTAACAGGTTCCTTTGCATTATTGTGTGATGATCGAGTGCTTTTAAAGCAATAAGCCCTATCAACCTATTAACATGATACTCTTACTACATACTCTGTATTCAGTGGCGTAACGGGCCTGCCCGCTCTGAGGGGGCAAATTTCCCAGTCTTGGGAAATTTTCCCTCTGAGGGGGGTCAAAAGGCCAATTTTCCCGGTCAGAGGGCTAAAAAACGGCTGATTTAGCATGATTTTTTGCAAAATTTTTCCCGGCCAAAGTCGTCAGGGGGGCAACATGCCCCCCTGCCCCCCGCCTGTTACGCCACTGTCTGTATTCCATTCTGTGAAAAGTGCACAATAAGCGAAATCGGCATTACAGATTTTTGATGCATTGTGGGAAGGTTTTGCGAATATTTAGGACTCCTGACCTTTGACAAATCAAGATTATGGTTTTAATAATTATGTTTTTAGAACTATTCCAGCAATATAGTCAATAAGAAATATGCCATAAATTATTCGAAATGAGTAAAACATGTTTTGTATTTTTAAATATCAAAACATATCTTAGAAGTATTTTTCGAAATTACCAAAAGGCAATTTTCCTGAAATATTGACGGGGTGAAAGGTCAGAAGTCCTAAAATATTACCGGAAGTTACAATGCCGATTTGGCTTATTGGTATCGCACCCTCTCTAAGAATATTATCCATATCTCTGGAATGTATCATCCAAATCGGATGCTGTAAACGGTATTAAAAAGCCAAGACTTCATTTGTGGTATGATGTAAATAATACCTCACTATTTACTTTTTTCAACTCCAATGAGGGCGTTTTTGCATTGCACCATTCTTTGCATGGGGGCGGCCAAGATAGCGTCGTTTTTGCCGTTCCCATAGGTTTAGCACGTAATCACGAAAACTTGACAAATATTCTAAAGTCGAAAATATGTTTATTATCAATATTTTTCCACTCAAAATCCGTTGGAGTTGAAGAATCAACTCCAGTGTAAGTATTTTTTTTGTATGAATAACGGTACAAACGGGATCCATTTTGAACGAGGCTTGTTTGACCTCATGTTCAATCGCAGGGTCACCGCTATTTATAGCTGTGGACGATGTACCCTGGATGTACCAGGCCCGGTACCAGGTAGCCTATGCACCACCGGAATATGATTCGTTGACCTGCATGTAGCAATCCTCTCATGTCCGGGCTTTAAAAACGATTTGATGATAGTTTTGCAGCACAATTATGCACCACCGACTAAAGCAAGGCAATTTAGATCGGTCACGGCTCAGTACGGGAATTCCCACTCGCCACTCACTGATCTATTTATAAACGCGTACAGTGACTTCAAATTCCGGTCACTGTTCAGGCTCGTCCAATGACTCGTTCGGCAGTTTTGCGTTATGAATGAAGCTTGGCCGCCACCGCCTGATTCTTTGTGGACATTGACGTAATTCTTATTGTAAATCCAAGCGACCGTGAAAACTTCCAAAACTTTTTTTGGACACAGTCCACTGTTTGGGAGAGGAGGTATTTTGTATCCACAGAATCAATAACATCTCAAGAGGCAAAATTGGATATTTTTTACGTTTACCGTCTTGGCCTATACACGCAGGCGCTATGAAGTTTATGCAGATATTTGCAAGTTGTGTATAGATATGATATACATACAGGCCTGCATTAACATGTGTTACACTTGCTGGTGAGAACATAATATTTTATATATGAGGCCAAAACACCTATACAAGAAACGTCCTCGGTGCAAAGCCGTCTTTTATCTGTACTTTTGAAACATATTCGATCGTAGTCATTCAGGGATATAGGTTAGTCCGAGTACTTACTGTAAAAAGTGCCGCACTAAATGAAAATGCATCGTACACTAACACGCACAAAGAGACATTCACATTTTGTACATAGTACAGGATTAAAATTAACAAGCGATTAATCTGGGATTAAATGTCTGAATATGATTTTTAAACCAGCACACCCTCCTCAATTTCAACCTTTTACCTCGCTAAAAGGGAAGATATTCTCACCATCACTTGGCCTTACTTCATTTATCTTGTTTCATTTATCTTGCTGTGTCAAGGATTTACAGTCCTGGATGCTAAAAAATAGGTTGAAGCTGAATCAAGGAAAAACAGAATTTTGTGTTGCTTCATCCCCCCACCACTACAGTTTTTTGCAGCATTTTACTCTTAATCTGGATGGTCATGAGATTCCCTCTTCACCTTCCATTCGCAACTTGGGTGTAATTTTTGACCACTCCATGACCATGGCGGAGCACATTTCAAACTTATCCCGCTCCATAAATTGGCAGTTGCGGAATCTCAATCGTATCCGTAAGTTTCTTGATGCTGACACGTGTCCCAATATCGTTCGCACTCTAATATTATCGAAACTGGATTATTGCAACTCGCTCTTGTATGGTATAGATAAAAAACATCTTAACCGTCTCCAAGTTCTGCAAAATAAATGTGCGCGTTTTATTTTGAAGCAACCTAGTCGCACTCATGCCTCACCTCTTCTACAGACTCTCCATTGGTTATCAGTTAAGAAGAGGATTCAATTCAAAGGAGGTCATCGTTCAGGCATTCAAAGCTTTCCATTTTAGTTCTCCGGGATATCTGTCTTCTTATTTTCATTCACGTGTCAACAAGACTAAATACAGTCTCCGGTCGGATTTGGCTATTACATTTGAGGTCCCTCGTTCCAAAAAACAAGCGGGCGATCGTGCCTTTTCTGTGGCAGGTCCTCACCTTTGGAATGACCTGCCAAGAAGTGTCCGTACACTTTGTCATCTTGACAGGTTTAAAAACAATCTCAATCTCATCTTTTTCCTTGATTCCTGCTTTTTCTCTTTTTCTCAGCGCCTTGTGCACATGGTAAAAGGCGCTATAGTCTTATTATTATTATTATTATTATAACAGTACAATTTTACACATGTGACTGTTTTTCTTTAGTAAAGGATAGTGCTTTTAATGTGGTTTAGTTTTGCCAATATTGCACATACATTTGGGAAGAACGGAAGACGCTCTTTTTATAACTTTTGTAACTGAATACAATCCTTTCCTGTGCAAGTGTCATTAAAACTGACAAAACCATATATAATGTTAGTTCCAAACTATATATAAGCATATAGTTTTCTTCCTCATTTGGACCTCTTTTCCAGTTAATGATTTGTTCATCAGTAAAAAAGAAATGACCCCTTACGAGTGGGCACTATTATTCATCATTTTACCAAAAATAGAAAAGCGTCCCTCGAATAGTGTACATATATTTATAGTACTGTTAATTTCCCTACTCACACGAATAACCCACAAGTCACTTACTGCTTTAAAATATAAGTCAAGTAACTCTGCAATCGTTATAATGGCGTGTATACCAGTAATTCAATGGGCCGTGCAAACGAAATGGAACTATTATGTAAGTTATACCGAGGAGGTTCCGTTCGGAAATTCCACGCTAAAAATTGTCGATTTTTGTATGGTGGTATTTCTAGGAATTAATGCGCCACATTTATAGCAATTATTTGCAATGCATGCGATGCCATGGTCTAGCGTATGGGTCTGCATTAAAAGTATTAACTCAGGTCAGGACCTGTGATTTTATACACGCACCAGTCTAAATAATACATCATATAAAATATTTATGGATTATAGAAGTGCGGTATTATGCTTAGTCACACGAATCGAGAGTAGCGCGTGCGACAGCTAATCAAGAAATAACATGACTGACTAACATGAATAAATACATGGTTGTTCTTGATCATCTCACCGCAGCGAAAAAAAATGTACTCGGACAGTAATTGTAATTGGCAGGCTGTGCTGGCATTCGCTTGTATCAACTATCGTCTAGATGATTAGCAGGACCATCAACAATATATAAGCAGATCTTCGTTTGCAGACCAAACAGGATTGTGGCTATAAGAAGGTCAGAGGCTCTAAGTTGCGTATGTCCAAGAAGTACAAATTTCTGTTACGGGTTATATTAAGTTTCTGTTACGGGTTATCTATCCAAATTATATATCAAAAATCAAGTATGGGATTATAGAACACGATGTTTTGTTTTAATATTCGTGTTCTGTGCATAAAAAAGCAGTTACTTTATGATCATGTTCAGAAACGCAATAAAATCCACATTTAAAAAGATGCACGATTTTATGGCGGGCAGACGAATGTGAAATAACATTACTACCATAAGCTCAAGCTTTTCAATTTGAGATACAATAGACACACACCATGTGGGTCGTGTCATATGAGCTTTGGAAAATTGTCGCTAATTGTCAGTGCGCGGCCACAGTTCCGATCCGTACCCTTTTTATTAATCAACTCTGCCAGCGAAGCCACGATTGGCAAGTCAGCATCGATTTTAAAAGCAAGCTTTTCAATTACGCTTTCATATTATTAGTTTACTATTTTCCCCCTTTAGTTACACTTTTCCCTACCTACATTTATATCCATTTGCGCTCTAGCTATTAGTGTGTTACTTACCAATACCATAAATGGGCTTCTTAATAAGCTGATTGGCCAAATGATGGACTCCATTATTGTTTTATCCTCCTCCGTTGTTGATTGAATATTATAATCCTGGTTATTAAAAATTCCGTTGTATGTATGTAGAGAAATATCAGCAGATGAAATTATTAACTGTGGACACGCATAGTGAACAGAGGTTAATAATCGCCTTTAATATATATACACTGAAATAGATAGTCAAACATCACTGGCTAGTAATGACGAGCATTATTCGCCGTGGATTATTCACAATTCGAAACACTAATAATGGTTTCTGAGATCTCGCACTTTTATCATAAATGAATTTCACATAACGTTTAGAAGATAACGAGCAAAATGCAGGTATAGTATAATCATTCGAGTGTTTGCACTGGCGACTGGCAAATGGAAGTTTACCACTTTGACGCCGCTTTCACTACCTGGATTTTACAGGTGATACAATATACAAACAAGTTGAGATGTCGGTTATTATCTGGTATCAGCGAAAGATCCAAATACCCGTGGTGAGAGTCAGTTCAACGGTGGTATGTTAAGTTGCATATCAATGCTATTTCCCATAGGTGAAGTCAAGCGAATACGTATCAACACTCCAATATCTCCAATTGATACCATCGAAAAAGTTGAGTGCTCTTCGACAGGTATTTCTGTATCAGACCAGTTTTTGCTCCTGACAATACAAAAATGGTCCACGTGTAAGTTAAAAACACACTCAATAGTACTGGAATAAACTCTTCCAGGCCCAGAAATTCAGAGTATTAATGTAAAACAATGCTATAGATTCGGCATTCGATCAGGCGAACATGAGATGTGTGTTTGGTTAAAGCGGCACAAACTCCCTTTGGCAATTGCGTTGGATTCTATTACCAGGCGATACACGGCGACTTCTGCTGGAAGAAGATACGTTTACAAGAATTATCGCGCGTACTTTAGCAGCATCATACTGCGACAAGTACAGTTAGCTAGCAGCCGATGGCATCCGCACTCCAAAATCTGATATCCTCTGCGGTGGCACACCAACGCATGCAATTGAAGACAAGACCACCACCACCAATTTCAAGTTTAACTTCCTCTTCTTGCAGCTTGCTCTATGTAAGAAACACGGCGCATTTGCTTCTGCGCGTGGCCTGCTCGCTTAATTATGAGTTACATTGAATGGCCTGCGAAATGACATCGCACCGCCTTTCGCCCGCCTTTAAGCGCTGGTGTCTCTGTAGTGAGTGAAGGCGATACAAATGAGGCTGTTACTTTTCCAGTCCTGATGAGTTTTACCACGCTTCTGGCGTGTGCGTTATGGTGATGCTTAGAGATGAGGAATCGTGTGAGGGCGTTTTCAATTGTGTAACTACGGTGCATCTCGCATCCACCGACATATGGTGATACATAAAGCCTAGTTTATCACTCCCACCTCAGACTATGGTAAGCAATACAGGGCCGCACTTTATAACTTGTGGTGACTCGGTGAATTGGCTGTATCATGTTAGACGAGACAAATCTAATTATTTATGGGTAATTGCGCTTAAGGTAATCTGAGCTCGTTTCTGTTTAATTTTGACCGACCCCTTGGAGTCTACGTATATAATGTTAATCCCCGTCTTCTTCTTGAGTTTCTTCTGTGCTTTATTTTTATACCTAAGATTTAATTTAATAGTTACCAAAATAGTTAACCTGCTTTTATGAAATATCTTATGATCATGTTGTAAAATGTTGTTTATGTACTGTTCATTTATATATTATTATTCCTTTTTCTTGCAATCATTTACCACGCTTGCAACCGACCTTTAAAGACCATTTAATATCCAACAATAGGTTTGGCATGGAGCCATAATTTCTCAAAAGGTCGTTTCAATAAAAAAAAAAAAGTCATTTAGATCATTTAGCTTGAACTCATCTCGACATTAAATAATAAAGCTTTCACAAATTAATTTTACTTCAAATTTTCTGTAAAAAAATCTAGTTTTAAAGTATTATTTGAAAAGAGATCTACAGATAAAAGTATTTCGTGACCGACTTTGTATTATATCTTTTTTTAATGTGTTATAATCTTGAAATCAGATTGTTATAACCTACATATACTTGCTTAATGCGATTTATCTGTATCGCACAATACAAATCTCATTGACTGCGCATTTCGTTCAAATCCAATTATCCAGCCTTCGTTTCTGCCCTTCAATTTCACGACATTTTCATATTTTGTTAGGGAGTGTTCATAAATACTTTAGTGAAGTTGGACTAGGCGGAGCCTAGATATCACATTTTAGCCCTTTCTAAGGTCTAACATTTTCATCCACTTTGTAGGATCTGAGAATATTTTGATCTTCCATCATGTCATAAGACGAAGAAGCAACACATTTTAAAATTACATCTATGCCATATTTTCAACAATCATGGCAAAATGCACAATTTTAGGTGTGATACTGAGTTGAATCAGAGTAAAATGACTGCAAGGGAAATGTGAGAGGCCATAAACGTATGGTAACCATTCCCTTGAGAAAGATCACTCTTTTCTCTCTGAATAATGAATTGTAAGTACTAATAAAAGTCAGAGAATTTGGCAAAATGTGGAGAGAGACTGAATGGCTTCTTATTCCGTAAATGTTGCTATGGTAGTTAGGACACTCTCTCATGGGGGACACTCAGTTTCTTTACACCGGGGTTGAAAATAAGTAGCTCGTGAACTACCGTTGCTTGTGCTTGTTCCGATTTATGTGCATTGTGTTCTCTACTTGATATGAGAGCCTGGCACTTGCTCATACACCACATCAAGTACCGTGGGAAACAAACTTGCGGTTTTGATGGTAGACGCAGTAATGCATGTTGCAAAGCCCTATTCAATACTGTGCTAATATTGATGGTTAACCACTAAAACGGGTTTTTTTTTTTATTATATCTTGGGAATGAAATGGATTTGAGGTCTCAAATTTCAGGACGACAATGAGAAAAATACGGCCTTTCATCTGATATTAAAATCGATACTACTTCCGGGTAAATCAGGGGGGGTCCCAAAGACGATCGGAACACGCACCTTTAAACAACTTCAAAGAACATTATATAAATGCGTAGAAAGATACACTCCCAAAAGTCATGTAAAATAGAGAAAATGGTGGGCAGATTAAGTATTATTTTGAAGAGTTCTTAATTTTACACAATATTACCCAAGGTGCGTTTAGGCTCACAAATGTAGATTTGTGTGGCCCTTGGGTAAATATAAATGAAAACCAATATCTATGCCTTCCATTGTGTATCTGATATATTATCTTTAGAATAAGCCTCTTCCTTTAGTTGTAGTCATCAGTACTGAGTTAAGGATTTTCAACTTGTGAAAACCTACCACCTCCTCAGGCCTGTACGCAGGGGGGGGGGTGCCCCAAATTCCACAAAAGGGGCAAAAGGTCCACCTTTTCCTGGAATTTTTGATAAAAAGGTCAAAATTTGAGAGAATTTTGGACACGAGATCCACTTTTTGGTGATAAAATGTTCAAAAAGTCCAAAAAAGGACCATTTTAGGGGGTTAGGTCCTTTTTTACCAAAAAAAAGTCCACTTTTTCAAAAAAAGTCCACTTTTTCAAAAAAAGTCCACTTTTTCAAAAAAAGTCCACTTTTTCAAAGTTCCGCACCCCCCCCCCCCAAATAAATCCTGCGTACGGCCCTGCACCTCCTCTAGATCAGATGTCCGCTAGATTTGCCCATAGCAAAATAGCAGTCCTTGCACTTAAGCATTGCACTTGCTGATTGTATATTCAACATTTTGCCATGACTTTTTAGTTTTATTTTAAGAAGTTCAATCTGAATACTTTTTTTCAAAGATTTCTCTCCATGGATTTTAATATTCAATGAATCCAAACTTTGATCTCTTCCTTTTGCCTTCTGTGTAAATGCTTGATCCTTGTGTCACATCAATAAGTGCAAACACAAACACTACCTCTGCCTCAAATCAATAATGAAGACTACAACGTGCTTAAACGACTGTTACAAGATACGCCAAATCTGGAAACTAATGATCAAAATACAAACAGAAGTCAAGAAACACATGACATTAGATATCATGGCAGTTGTGTAAATAATTGTTAGTACCAAGTGCGAATAAAATACAATCCAAATGTTTAAGAATGATGTCGCAAGATCTCGCGACATTTGTCAGTAATGTTAATTCCTCTTCTCTGCAATAATGCTCCTGGATTCACAGAGAACTTTTGGGGGTCAAATGACACATCAAAGAGGGTAATTTTGTCCGTGAGGCGACCCACATGTACACTAACATAGGTGAAGTGAAGAGTGAGTCAACTGACACGTTTGGCTGTGTAGGTGTGTAACGCGAGACTCTTGATGTATAAAATGAGTTAATCGACCTACCCAGATGAATCATTTGACCCACGTAAGTGAGTAATAGATGGGTCACCTCACGGGCAAAATGTGACCCATCAAAAGTTTTCTGTGTGTGTCGTCTTTGACAACAACAAGAGGTTTACTCTGAAGAATAATATTCAATATGCAACGAAAGGAATAGATCTAAATCATAGCCAACATAAACTCATGTAAAACGCATTTGATTATTGCAAGGAGTAAAGACAGTTTTATTCCACCCGATAATGCATTGTACACCATGAAGTGACCAGGTACTGTGGTGTAAGCACAAAAGATGCTGCCCAGGATGGCTCGTTACCTACAAATTTGGTCATAATTTAGTTGGAACATTTGCCCTCAATTTGTCATGTGAAGAATAGTTAAGATTTTGTAAGGAAAACATATACACTATATTGTTGTGTTCGTCTGTTTCTCTACTTGAAACCCTCTCTAGCAACACTATAAATGAATGTTGAAATCAGTGGCGTAGCTGGGGGTTCCCCCACAGGAATTTTCGTGGTGACAAAGCGGGGAAATGGAGACGGCTGAGGGTTGAAAATAAAAAGGGGTCAACAAGAGGAGAAAAAAGTGAAAGCTGAAGGTGACACAATATTACAATTAGAAATGTAGAAATGATATGTACAAAGAAGGGTGAATGGGTGAGCGAAGCGAGGACGGTCACAACCGTTTGCCCCCACGCATTGACAAGGAGGACATCTGAATGAGTGCTTCGGTGCTTCCAGTGACCAACATTGATCCAGCAGGGTGGGGACTCAAAATTCATTTAATGGAGCAAATTATCCCAACAATTTGACCAAGATTGCAGGTATTGGCACCACAAACATGGGTATTGCCACCAATTTGAGCCTTCTATGTTGCTCGTTAGTCAATATATGTGGCAAAATATGTTGGAAATCGGAGACATTTTGAAATCCAAGATGGCCATCAAACGGAAGGGATTAAAAATGGTAACAATTTGATATGGATCCTAGGTCTATTTTCTACATTTAAGACCTAAAATTCTAATTGTAGCAAAAAAAAGGAAACAATTGACACGCCGTTCCTTACTATGGTTGAAAATCGTTAGTCACGCTGAAAAAACAACAGTGGTTCTGAGTGTGATGTTGTTTAGACAGAAATGTTTAGAAATAAATAATTTTATATTTTAAACACTTAAAGAACTGTTTGAACTGTTCACACTTAAAGAACCGTTTGAACTTTTCACACTTAACCGTTTCGCAGTATTTTCACATATTTATTTATAGACGATTTAGATTTTTATTAGATATAATGAAACTTCAAACGATCAAAAGCCATTATATCCAATAAAATCTTATTGCCCAACTCTAAAGATTTACTATTTTTACATCGTTTCGCGTAATCCTCCGAAGTATCACGCCTACTCGCAATACTCTTAAGAATTACCTTTGACTTCTCTCTCTCTCTCAATCTCTCTCTCTCTCCCTCTCTCCCTCTCTCTCTCTCTCTCTCTCTCTCTGCCCTCTCATGAAAAAAGTACAATGATAACGAGATTACACATTAAGTGCAATTTCAAAATACTAAAAAATTTTATTAATTTTGTTAGTTAGTTATTTTGTAGTTAATTTTACTTATACTCGATTCATCTGCACTTTTTGTTGTTAACAATTAAATGATTATCTCAATTTAATGACTCCATAAACAATAAAATAGTATACTTGAACTTTGTATATTCTAATCAACGCCATTTAGAGAAAGAGCCGTTCGATGAAGCATTAAACGTAACGTTTTGCTAGGGAGGGAAACGGTATAAAATGTCGTAAAGTAAAGTCACGCTCTTGCCCTTTTTTCTGGTAAAGGGTGTACTGGGGACGCTAACGGTAGGTAATTGTAGTTGGATTTTGTCGATCTTCTGAATGCAATTTCTGTGAATATATACAATTAGGAAACTTATACAATTTTTATTCCTGTCAGTTCAACATAAGAAAAGATAATGATACGAATAAGTTATTATTTCAGTCGCTGTCATTATTGCTGGAAAAGGAGGAAACACAAACTATCAGAATCCTCGACCAATTTAACAACCGCATCAGGAATTTCAATATCACATAATGTTGTCGTTTTTGCAGTATATTTTCAACGACGTACTTGCACGCATTTTCCTTTAGTATTTACGTCACTAAGGAATATTAGAAAATCTGATACGTTTCATATCCGTATTAAATTGTTGTCTACTTGCGTAATCGCTTTTTTTCTCACCAATAAATCAAACCAGACGGAAATTGAATAGCGCGTGGAGAAAAGGATAGCTTTTATTAACATATGCCTGTTTATGCCTCGTAAGTTACATTGATTTTACCCAGCAAAGCCTCTTACTTCTTCCAACCTATCAACTGGTCCAAAACGTTGAATTAAGTGACATGATTGCCGAAATCTGCTTTATCAAAGTGCGTGCGTGGTTTTAGATGTGTTTTAGATGCTTACCTGTGGTGCAAGAGTCCAAGGCTCAAATTCCGGTGGGGTTCTTCTTATCGTATCCAAACAGAGTAGTTCTCAAATATGATTCAGCCAGAGATGGGTATGTCTGGCTGCTTCACTGAATTCTGCAAGGTCTTTGTTTGTGCATTGTCGCTCCAACAGTGGGCAGACCCAGAGATCTTCCATTGTCTGAGGCTCTATTCCACAACCACTGGTAGATCGGCCAATTCTGGTTCCCAATCTGTTGAGACATCGCCATTCAGCCGTGACGTGTCAGCTCCAGGTGGACGATGCTCACCAGGTTCAATACTAATAGATGTTGCATGGTTGATAGCAAGTCTTTCTGCAAGGCGACTCTTTTAAACTCTTTAGAGACTGTTTCAAGGGGTTGGACTTTGCTAAAGAAACTCTCTCTCTCTCTCTCTCGATTTAAGGCGGTTGGCAGCTGGTCTCTGTCCGGACATAGGTTGCGTACTTCACATTAGATACTTGGCAGCTACGCTCTTGCATGCCCGCTACACTACGACGGATGTCTGGTGGAGCAATTCCTGCTAGGATGTATAAGTTATCCGTTGAATTTGGTCGAAGACATCTGTGATAAGCCGGCAGGAGGCATTTAACGCTAGATCAAGCTCCTTGGCGTGGGTTAATCTTTCCCATACAGGGCAGGCATACTCTGTATATGAGTAGCACACGGCAAGTGCAATCGATTTTAGGGTACGTTAGCGAACACCCCATCCAGTGCCAGTGAGTTTGTTCAAGATGTTATTGCGTGAACATGCTTTACCCTTCGACTTCTTGATGTGGGTCTTATAAGAGAGAGTACGGTACAAGGAACTCTCAGGTAGACAGGATTATCACTGTGCTCCAGGGGTGTTCCAGACCAGGTTACTTTAAGCTGACGTTTGGTCTTGTTTACTAGTTGGGCAAATTTGTCATAGTTATGGGATTTTGGAGCAATCCTCTTAACGTTCTTATCCAGGTCATCAGTGAATCCTTACCAGTCTGCTTTCCTATGCTTAAAGCGCCGCTTAGAAGGCACCTTGTTTGGTCTTACTGCAGCGTTGACTTGGATACCGATTGGTCGATGTTGAGTTAGTGGAACAGGATCCAGAACAATCTTGCTACACAGGTTAGAGATTTTTTGCTAACAATGGCTAGATCAGGGTTGTAACCTCTCTTCTCTCTTCCAACGGGCAAAATAAAATGATGGTGGCAGCTTAGGGTCGTGAAGGAGACGTACATGTTGACTGTACTCAGGTACTCACTTTGGGATTTAATTTGTATAAGTCCCATTGATTAAATTACAATTCTGCTTTCCAATTTCCATTTAGAATTTGCTCAATTCCAATGAACCATGAGAGCATATCCTCCACATGCCGTCTGAGGGTACATTACGCAGGTCGGTGTTTACCATATGCATACATTTATACCTTTATGGGTAATTTGCAGTTAGTTTCGAAAAAAACCTGTATGTCCCATACGGTCCTGATCATTGGGGGCCCCAGCCTCCTATGTGCCTATTCTGCCTATTCGGGGTTACATGTTTGCACAGTAAGTTTAACTGAGGTAATAAACTAAACACCTACGGTTGCACGTTGCACTAGAGGTGTCGAAATCAGGTTTGACGTGTGAACCATAATGCATCATGTTATTGTTTAAGAATATCCTCTTCACATAGGCCCTTTGCATACTCAAAAGTGTCCCAGATAAAAAAGTTACCCAAATAACGGTCCCAATTACAGGTTTTTATTTAACATTTATGCCAAATGTGTTTACATATATTTGGAAAATATACAAACAGCAAATTCCTTTGATGTGAGTCTTAATTCACTGAGTTATGCCCATTTCAATAAAATCATTGTATTACATTGTAAACACGGATAGGTAATCTTTTGCACTCGAACCTCGATAGCTAAAACATGAATTTGCGAAGATTTAATTAGCAGTTTTGGAACCAAATTAAAAGAGATTTTACTGTTTTAAAAAGATAATGAAATGTACTTCCAAATATGTACAAATAATATACATATATGTTTATAGTAGATTTCAAACTAAGTGAGTGTTCTTGCCTATTTCCATGGGGTGGTGTTGATGTGAGGCTTCAATCCTCGGCCATGTGGAGAATAGGGCTTTGTTTCCATTACAAAACATATTGTGGCTATAGAACAAAGTTGCTGTACAGAATCGGCTTACTGGAAACTGATGAATCCAGTTCTACAATGGTCTGTTCATGATGAAAGATTAATGCCATGGTTGGCCAGGAAGTCAAGGAACTCATAATCCTCTTTGCGTTAATCTCTTGCGAGGTTGGATGGCCAAATAAAAACCTTAATTGTGTTATGTGTGTGTTGATAGACGAATGCACTATTTTTCATATGCTGTGTAAGGAATAATATTTTGCAGTGTCAAAGGTAAATCGTGTTCAAATAACAAAGTTTAATTAAATAATTGCTGATGTTTTCATCCTGGTACATGTACTTCAATTCAAACATCTGATTGAACCTTTAAAGTAGGACTTGAAACAAATACAATCTTCATAGAGGTATAGCTATATTAATGTACATTGATATGAGTACCAAGCTTTTTTACCCGTGGCTATAAAATAAATCCTCTTACCTCTCACGGTGAATGGACAGACCCAAAACTTCTCATGAGGTCTCACTCAATTTGAAATCTACTATAATAAAGACCTGATTGGGCCGCTTTTAGGGTAAAGCTTTCTTAGGACACTGTACCTTATCTTCCTCAGATGTTAACGAGTAGTGACAGTAGAAAAAACAACTGCTTCTGTAAAGCACACAATTACCTCTAATAAACAAATCCTATTAGTGGTGCTATGCTGTGAATGTGATGGCAAGAATTCACTCATATTTATTGTAATGGATACCCGATACTTTCAAGGACTCTCTCGGAGGTGTCACTCGCCTTAATAATCTCATGTATTTTGGTCTCGAGTACACTCATGTGTAACTTAATATTTTTAAATAATACTCTTAAAAACGGTTTTCTGTTACGACTGCCGTCCTGAAATGATTTAAGTCATTAAACGCTAGTTTCTATTGGTTATTCTTAATTATTGATATTTCAATTTAAAACGGTTATTTATATTTTTGCATGATTTGGTACGCGCGAGTCCAAGATTATACAAAACAAAGAAATTCATTGTTGAGATGCACAATGGAAAAATTAGTATTTTGCACCGCTTACGTACCATAACAAAATAATTTGGTTTTCGTCTCCCCGATCACTTCTCTGGAAAGTGCATGTTTAAAAATAAGTTTATAATTATTTTAATGATTTTTTAATCCGCGTGGCCAAGAGTACATACGAAAACAAAAATTCAATATTCAGATATAAAATGGACAATAAAACAGACAGATTAGATATAGTTAAAAGTTAATATTTTCCACCATTTAGGCTGTATAACAAAATAATTAGTTCCCGTCTCCTCCATCGTCGTCTTCCTGGCTCGCACAATTACAAAATAGTAGCCAGGAGTACATACGAAAACAAAAATTCAATATTCAGACACAAAATGGACAATAAAACAAATTAGATACAGTTAAAAGTTACTATTTTCCACCGTTTAGACTGTATAAAAAATAATTTTGGTTTCCGACTCCTCCGTCATTGCTTTTTTGGCTCGTGCAATTACAAATTAATACATTTTAGTCATACAATTTGTATTTCAATTATTCAGAAGTTCAAATGCAAATTATACCAGAAACATTTTAAAGAAGTTTTGTGATACTCTCCTCCATTTGGCACTTACAATAAACCTAGAAAATGTTCAGGATTGTCTGTTAAGCAGTTCTGTATAAGAAACAACAACAAAACCTTGCTCGTCTATTCATGAAATTCCCTCCGGACAAGAATAAGTTCTTTATGCAGCCTTACAAGGAAGCACTTCAGATTAAATGAATATCATAAAATAAGACATTTTGATATTAGTAAACCCATCTGTTGTTTAGTTCACGTATTAAAATAGGAAAATTGAGTCAGCTATATATGAATTATAAAATCAAATATGCTTTTGTATTTTAGAAAGCAGTAAATGAAAGTTGAAGAATTGCGCCAAAGGAAATGAGACGTTATTAAACAATAATATAGCAATGACACTTTTACTGTCTAGAAAGATGTTCTTAATGCATTCATTGAATCGTATGGTGGTAAATTGATTTTCTATTGTAATATTAATGTAAGTAAAAGCCTGGTAGTAGCACAAGTAATGTCAAAACATCATTGCTCCAATTCCTACCTCTTTGAAATAAGATTTCAAAGGAGCATTGTATTGATTTTGTTTATCGTTTGGTGATGGTGATAGATATAATTTTGAGAACATAACAACAGGGATGATTTATCAGATTTTAATTCACGGAGGTTTGAAGCCTCTGCCTTTTGCAAACTGAGCACTATATATCATGAAGAAAATTTAATATTAAATGAAATAGATTGGAATAGTACTTATACTTTACCTTTCAAATGTGTTTCTTTGCCTTGATATTTAGTCATGAATAAAATAGTGATAAAAAGACACTCTTTGCAGAGATTTTTTTTCGGGGAAGGCATTACAAATACTATTAAGAATGAAACCACGAAGCTTGATTTTTTATGTGCCAAATGTTAGTATAAATTATGTGTTGACATATTCGAAGAAATACTGCATAATTACTTAGTTTAAAATGTTTATTTACATGAGAATTCACGAATGGTACTTCTGTACTAAACACTAAAAATGAAGTTGGTTGTATTTTGAACGCTGCTGAACATTTTCCTCGTAACTTATAACGTGATGTTTGTATTTAAACCCTCGCCTATATCCCTTACGTCCCTAGAGGATAATGATTACCAACCTGACGATCACCGCAAAAAAAGAGGTAGCGTTATTTGTCTTGTTAGATCTAGGAGCAATTTCCCCCTAAACACAAAGCAGGGGTCCGCGCCGTGATTATTGAAACGTGAAAAAAATGGCATTTAGGGATTTAAGGGAAAGCTCGTTTGTAACACAACTTATCAAGGAGTCTTGTTGCAAAAGCCCTATAATTTTGCTGACGGAAAGTCCGACGTTAGCAGATGCTCATATCATTTTACAACCACGGTATCCTTTGAATACAATACCAATATCCTATGATGTCAAAGTTCCAAATGTTCGTCGAATTGGTTTGTTTTGGTTCGGGGCCAATGAATCTGTTCAACCTGGAATTTTGCTGATCCATTAGTATATTCGGATATGATCTATGGTCCCCGCTATGGTCACATGAAAGTACATTAGCTGTTTATACCGTGTTTATTTAAGTTGCTTATTCACTCCTTTTCCATTTGTCTATAATGTCCTGTGTTAATGTGACGTCATTTGCTCTCTTTCAATGCATTGCAGTGAATGGGAAAGGGACATTTCGTCATCCACAACCTCGTTCCAGTATTTTCAGATGATTGTGCCATCTGAGGCTCAAATTCGATCGTGTCTGCAAGAAAATCACATTTTCGTTTTCTGGCCGTAAACGGATATGAGAGTTACAGCAAAATGGCCTATGGAACACTGAGATACAAACGTTTAAAGTAGTCCTGATCAGTCTAATATTGTTAATGTTTCGTTGAACTAAACATGTTGCGGAATCGTAATTTACGTTGGCATTATGAAATTTCTTTGAAACATTTGAATGGACACACCAGACAAGACGATAAGAAAATAAACCCTCAATTACCATTAGGTGAATTAACATAATGCTCATAATAAGCACAATTACTGCAATTATTCTGCGCTAACCAATTTGAAAATACTCGTAATTTCACACTTATGTTTCCTACGCATGCCTGGCAGGTTCAAGAACACGCCAAGAGAAGTGAAACTAACTTGCCAGGCCGTCTTTGCTTGGTCAACATCATGTGTATTTTCCCGCGCAATCGGAGATCAAGGTCAGCCGAAAGTCATTAACATCGATGCTGGCCATTATATTAAGTATATTTGTCTATATACGAGGGGCGATTGAAAAGTTGTGAGCCTATGGTAGAAGGAAGTAAGCTGTACATATTTTCACTTACTATGCAATGAACATGTAAAAAGTTTAAGTGACTAGTTTTTATTAGTGTTCTGCAACTAAAAAAACTGTTATAAAAAGCATTTGTTTTAAGAAAATGGAACATTGCCACACTTGGACACACTGAAAAATTTCCTGACGATACACCAACACAGGACATCCTCCCGTAGTGATTTTTCTATCCTCATGGGTTCTGTAATGTAATGCAATTCTGTCCTTAAAATGGTGCTCTTGATGAAAATCGGAAGACTTACGATCTTCATAATCTTCACAAACAGCTCATTTTTAAAGGTTTGAAGAGGGCCAGACTTACAAAGTTTGGTTTGTTGTAGAAAAACATAGCCACTCAAACATTTCCACATGTTCATATGATGAGTTGAAATACTTACATAGTAAGTGGAATTGGCACAGCTCACACCCTTCTAACTTAGACTCAGTACATTTCTATCGCCCCTCATTATGTTACAAAACCCAGCCATCTACCTTGTTTTGATGAATTCTGATCTGTAGGTACTAGAAAGGCTAAACTTTTAACATTTGCACTTCAACTATTGATCAGTTGGCAAATTATACAAGAACAGTCTTCCGCTTTTGCAATGCGGCACTGTTACATCGTGACCTAATGATCAAATTGGAAAGAGGCATAATAACGCTCTTAGTCAACCAGACATGCCAGAAGGCCAATATGACCTTGCAGAAGAATCTACACAAAATAAAATGATGGTTTCTATGCAAACTGTACCTGATTCCATATCTCGATGAAGCCGCTTTGTCATCCTTGAGGATGTGTATTTAACAGGGGTAAAATTAGTAAATTTTCAATATGGGTGAAAAGAAAAGTAGACATGATCGTCTGGTCCTATGGAATATAAGCAGTATAGTTTGCTAACTCTACAACTTTTTGTATTTGCAGGACAGGCCAAAAACTTCCCAAGCTCATCATGCGGTAAACGTTTTAAATTGTTTGTTGTTTATATGGGAATAGTAGAACAGAAATTATCAGCTCAAACTGTATTGCTGTTCTAAGTTTACTTATCTCCCGGGAGCCTGTGGGCCTTATCTAAATTTTCCCATTAATTATACACGGAAATGCCAAACAAAAACGGCACGTGTGGTCCAGTGGAAAAGTGCAGGACTCGTGATCATTAGAGCGTGGCAAGATACTTAATCTCAATTGGTTCGCCGACGCAGGCGAAATTTGGGGAGCTGACATGTTATGGGGGATATTACAATCTAAGTGCTAATAGGGATGTGCGCTTGGCCGACAGCCACCTAGATGATTGTGACGAATCCCTAATGGCGGCGTAATAATAATAGGCAACAGCGCTTGGAGACTGCTTACAGTGATAAAGCGTTATATAAAAACTGATTATTATTATTATTATTATAAAATATATTATACATTAACCCTATCACTACCAAAACTCACTAGAACTCAATGAGCTGAGGCTAGAAAATGCACTAAGTCCAAAAAGATGCGATGACGTCATCGTACCAACACTCATATGGGCACGAAATCGCTGGCCAGACCAGCGACTCCCTCGTTGCTTGCCATCCCTGCTCATGGGAATGGTGCACTGGAGGCCCCGTGTTCGAATCCCGCCACGGATGTCCAATCTTGTTTAGCTTCTATCCTTTTAGCCCTTCTTTTCCTCTCTTAGGGGTAAGCTAACATCGTGAAGAATTTGAGACCATTTTAACAACATCAGTCTGATCTTTCCAGAGTTCCATATATTTCTCCTATTTTACACTGTGTACTATAGCAATAGACAGTTTTGCTGACATGCGAACTCTGTGACGTCATTCTGCTGGTATGTTGGTACTCGTTTTGGTGTCAATGAAAAGAGGAGGACCATAGCTATCCATTGGTATCAAAATCAAGTGTCTGTAATATTCCTGTATTGTACTAGGCATGTTGATACTTCTCTCCATCACTTTGGGATCACCCTCGATCTTACTATACCCAGGTGGATGTTTGTTTTTGCATGCAAAGGAGTGTAAAATGTCAATTGACAATTAAGGAGGTGGCAACCATCTCCACCCCCGGTAGACGAGTGTTAATAGAACTAAAGGTCGGAACCTAGACAATGAGACAAATGCATTAATGCGCTGTATACATATTTTGACATGATTTCAAAATTTACTCCTGTACTAATATATCATTTCATTTTACAATGTTCTCCATATTTCCCAGAGGTTGCACACAAAAATTCCGATTCAGCATCATTCAAACTATAGACAAATATCTTCAAACCTCCTTACCCACATACTTCGAGAACAGAATCCTGATTTATGCCCCTATACTGTGCGTGTTCTTGCAGGCTTTCTCCTGGTATAATAGTTTCCTTCTACTTCTAAAATTATACATCTTTCTCATAAATCTCTTGTGGAATAATTTGGGGTATCTCTGATATAGCGCCTAAGTGGCTGCCGTACGCGATGTATATTTCCCCGTAATAAGGTTGTGAATTAACTTTATAGTCACCGCAACGTTCACGATTACCCGCCGCACAGTAGAGTTATAAGCCGTCTAATATACAACAACAAAACACGTTTATTGACTTTCTACTAGCATTGGTTGAAAACTACTTTTGTGACTTCAACAAAACAATTTGCTAAAATTAATTTAAATTTAATTCGTTCACCTCCACTTCATACCAATCAGATCCCAAGTGAACCTGGGCACATGTGGTCCAGTGGATATGACTGCCGACTCATGATCCAAAGGTTGTGGGTTCGAGCCCCGCTGTGGCCAATGTGTTGTGCACTTGGGCAAGGCACTTTACCTCACTTGCTTCGTCGACCCAAGCGATAATTGGGAAGCTGTTTAGGGGGATATTAAATCTAAGTGCTGATAGGCATGTGCGCTTGGCCGGCTGCCGGCCTAGGTGAAGCGAAATGATTGTGACGATTTCCTGAAGGCAGCGTAATAATAATAGGCAACAGCGCTTTGTATCCTGTGGAAAAGGCGCTATATAAATGTCGGTATTATTATTATTTATTATTATTACCTATCTCTGGTATTCCGAAATAGCAAACCCGTTTCTCCTGAGCCTATTCCCGGTTCTAGAAAAATACAGCACTAAGTTTTGGAATAAAACAATTAAGAGATACAGGGTGGGAATGATTCCGTAGCCTTATCTTAGACTGGGTACTACCAGGGGATGCTTTCTATTTATTTTTAAAATTTATTGCAAATTGGAAATTAAAAACAAATACCCTTTTGAAATTTGATACATCTAATTTTTTAGCACAAGTACGAATAACACGTCATAGGACGAGACGAATGAGATAAAGTTTAGAGGTTGATGATTATATAAAATAATATTAAGTAAAAATATTCTTTATGTGGCGGGGCCGCTTTAAGTAAAATATATTCAACCGGCCTCTAGAGTATAAGAACCTGCTTTGTAATTAACTTGTAAATTTGATCAGTATCGCATGTTACTTATCATGCTCTTTTATTACATCATTTTTCAAGTGGCGTATGTCATAATTTCGCAGCACGGTCTCTCAGTCAGACGGCTTTTAATTAAATCGACACATTCGTATACACATCGTCTTGTGAGTGCAACAAAGTCGTATTTACATTTTCATGGATTTACAGGAGAAGCATTTTTCTGTTTCATTCATTAATGAGCTTAAGAATGAAAATTGTTTTTACACAAGATGAAAATGTTTTTTTTTTAATATTTTATTTCCAACTTAAGTCGACTAATTACGACGTAATAAGATAATTAAGGTGGCGTAACTACATACATGATTTCTTCGTTCAGTGCGACAAAGTCGTATGTACCAGTTACGACTTTGCTGTACTCGACAGAAATTCAATTTTGAGTGCAACAAAGTCGTATCTACACGTAATTAGGCCTAATTAGCCTAATAACTCTGCAACAAATCGAGCTTTTTACTTGAAATAGACCAAATCGGTCCCAAAAATAGTTCAAATATATGTGAAATTATGCGTATTCATTTACTTTTGTACAATACTGAAGTACTGAGCGTAATATTTTGATATGTTATTAAAGTTATTTTGCCAAAATTAGCATTATTTTTGTAAAAAAATGGACCTTTCACAAAACTATTTGGGAGATTTTTTTAGTTATACACCTTCTTAAGACCATCACCTTACAAAATATAAAAATGTCGTATCTTTGTAATAGTTTTCATGGTGAGTGCAACGAAGTAGTACACGACGTTATTGTACTAAACAGAAATGAGTACAACAAAGTCGTATCTACACCAAATTAGGCCTATTTAGCCTAATAACTTTACAATAAATTGAGACTGTCACTTCAAAATATATATCAAATTATTCGTAATGATGTATTTCTTCATAATACATAAGTACCCAATTTGACCAAAAATGTCAGTTACGATTTGCTGCACTCACATGACGACAAGCAAATCCACCCGGTAACATCTGTGATAACAACTTCAGGTCTTCAGACATATTTGGATTCTTTTTTGAAGTTTCAGTACTCTGGCACGGCAGTTCATATTAATTTTGTCACTGTTGCACGCTGTGACCGCTGAACGTCATTAATGCATGTACATGCTTACACTCTCAATTTACTAATTACCTTGACTATTCCCTGGTGTTATAAATAACAATTAAGTATCCATAAAACTGTCACATACTCTACCACCCATGTCATCGAACAGCTAGAACCGTCAGGGAGATGACATTGTCAGACAGATATTTAAAGCCAGTGAACTTTAATCAAGCCAAGGGCTTCTGCGCTTCTCACGAAGCGTGAAATTCTCATTAGAGTATTAGATCATCTTAGGTATACTACAGATATTCGGGGTGAATAGCTTATACCTGGGCTCTATATGAGAGACCAACTCTCATACTATCATAAAGTTTTTCTAATCTTTTTCTTTTGTACTTCGTAAAACGAAAAAGAACGTGTCTTTATTTTGCATCTTTCTTGATGTTGGGACAAGAAAAGACAATTTTCTACTTTTTATTAAACCCAAGGAAATAGTAATAGTGGACACTTTCCTTCCATTATAAGAAATGCAAAACGAAATAATGGTTCTGGTAGGTGAAAGGAACTGGTGGAGTCCCCCATACGTGTCTTAGCTTGCACGTAAACATATGGAATGAACCGTGACTTCGTAGACGAAGGCTCTTTGGTATAATGCTGAAACAAATGATGCGCGATGAAATAACATAGAAAACTGGATTATGGGACTTTACATCATAGAGCTCTGAATTTGTGACACCGGTGGTTACCCTCACGAAAGCTATTTACAGTGATACACTATTCATTCCCGGTGCAATCCCAGTTACTCCCATTGACCCCGTGACCTTTGTCTTCTTTACTGAAATCGTAGCCAGCATTTTGACTTCATTTTGCACAAAGTTCAGATGCTTACATTTACAATAAGTTTGTTGTTGTCAGTTTGCCCCACCCACTAATTGGACAACACAAATCAAAAAAAGAAAGGAGCTAGCGTTATTATCTTGTTAGATGGGGCATTTCCCCTAAAACAAGCTAGGATCCCCTGCGTGCTTTTTTTGCCGAGGTCCCATCAGGACTGGCTATAAAACACAATGCTCGATTCCTGCATTGAAGTCTAGTCTTCATAGAGTTATCTAGATTAAGCTCTATGATGTCATTACAGCAGATATTCAATTAAATTTTTTCTCTTGTGAAAATGATCCACTTACTACTATAATTTGGATTGTTATTGTTGGGTTGTAATGCTATCAATTTTAGACATCGAACAAAATCATCGCAGGTTTTTAATTGGTTTAAAAGGCTTTTCTTTGATCTTAGTCCTCTGCCAAGACTGGCTTTCTGATGGCAGTTTGGTTATATTGTTGCAGGGTAGATAAAGGGGCAGTACAAATAGAGAGTGTAGGTCAGAAAGTATCAGGCCACGTAGAGTTACACTACGGTGACCGAGTGTTTTTCATGTTAGGGCGCTCTGAGTTCTTCGGAGATTTGCTCCTTATAAGAAAATTTCATTATTATATTATTATTTAACTTTTTCAGTAAAATTTCCTGGAGCAGTACAAATAGGGATGTTTTACCCTTTCCAGTTCCTAACTTGCCATACACCTTTTAATTAACTCATCATTTTTTTTTTCAAAAGTGCATTTAAATGCAGTTCAGGGATGTTAAGGGTAAAACGAAGTAGGCCAGGGGTCTCAAAACACAATGTGTTAAAATTAGGTCTTATCTAAGCTTATCTTATGAATACTGGTGCATTCGTTTTTTGGTATTTTTGTTACTGGCATAGATGTGCTAACATAACCTGCAGGTGGTTGGCTTGAAATAAGTGTATTAAAGACAAGGTAGTACTTTTTATCTGATTCTGTAATTTCTATACATGCGGATCAAAATTATGACCGGAGATTTAAAAAAAGGGCTTTCCATGTGAATATACCACATTTTAAGCATAATATTGTGCCCCATGACTGGTACAGTGTGACCTCGAACATTAACATTATTGATCTTTTTTATTCTGTACTGCTGTAAAGTACATTCAGGTGTTTGGTGTAGATTTTGAGAGGCCATTGCTCTTTGTCTATTTGCGTGAGAGGGTATGAAAATTACTCAAATATTTTTTTTTACTATTTGGTGCTTTTTCCTATATTAAAGTAGTTATGTGGAATTGTACATACTTATCTTTGATTTATATCCTAAAAATGCATTTCCACATTTTTTTATTCTCTTGCATTATCGCTGCGTATCCCTTTAAGCTACACACAATAAAGGGACGCTGGCATATTTCGAAAATAGAATACCCCCAATTTTTGTGTAATCTGAGGTGTAAACGTATTCTATCAAGAAACCACAAATTCATAAGCACACAATTAGTACCCCAGTAAAATACAATATATAATTAAGAATCAAACTTAAGATACATTATTCATACAGAAGCAGTCACACGTAATCTTTAAATGAGGATTTACATTCTGAATAGCATCAATGTTTCCTTCTTACCAATTTCCCATATGAAAAAGGTCGTCATGGTAAAATTTGTCCATCCTAAGAAAATGAAATGTTTTCAGAATTTTAAGATGATCACTGATATTGCCTTTAAGCCACGCCGAATTACATATAGTAATATTATTTAATGAAGTAGGAGCGATTGGAATTAATATGCCCTGGGCAAATTGGAAAAGTTTAGCAATATACCCGGGGTACCCTTCGTATTTGATGCAATTCTACAAATACTAATTCAATCCACCTGTACTTTATTTAGCCAATCAAGTAACAGACATTAAACATAAGTGATATATTGAAGCCTACAGATTGTCCCAGAATAAAGGTTATCCTTTAAATCGAAGCAAAAATATTAACAGAGAAAGGATAAACTTCAATGGTAGATTCTGGAGGTCTTTTTTATTTTTCTACATTTTGTCAATTTTATGTTGGATCCGGTCAGTGAGGGTACCAGGATCAAATTTTTGTTTTGAGGAGAAAGAGGGGTGAAGAAAACAATTAGGGGGGCAAGGTGAAGAGAAATTTGCCAGACAAAAATTGGTAAATTGCAATTTTAATGGTAAAATAAGATATATGACATTAAATATGCTGGAATGCGCGAGAAGCCCGGGCGAAAGAGCTATTTTAATTTTAGTTTTACAGTTATTCATCACTTTCGACAAGGTGGGCTCAAGTGTAGTAGTGGAAATTTGTTTGATTTTGCTTTAAATACATGTTTTTATATTACAACTTTTACCAACTTTGATGTTAAGTCCAAAAAGACCAGAAAATTGTTAAAGCGATTGATGAAAATCGTTTTTACCGTGGAGAGAAACGGATCTTAATTAGGACGGCGATCGCAGATTTAATTAAAAAATACCTCAGGAAAGGTGATCATCAACAGCTCTAATACTTCAGTTCTGGTTCAGTAAAAATAAATAAAAATCTCGACATTGAAAAAAATGAGGGCGCGTGTCATATAAAATACGCAATTACTAACGATATTTTGCTAGTGTTTTGCCCCATTTTACTCCCAAAAAATAAACGTGCCTTTGTCCAGTACGTGGTATATTTTATGGTGAAAGTATTCTGTAATAATATTTATTTCAAGTTGCCAAAAAAAGTAAGTTCTGTATTGGATTTCCTCTAAAGGAATTCCTATGGCCAGAAGGCATATTTAAGACACAATATCTACACTCTCATCTAGTCATTTTCTAAAATTGAAAACAATTCTAAAGTGTGAGTTTTGTACAATTTCTAGGGTACACGGAAAATCTCATTTGGTGCTAGTCAGGCACTATGACATCACAGTGTTAATCCACCTTCCACCTGGCATAGGCACATTGCTTTCTCATCAATACCAATGGTATGCTAATCCAAGGCAACACACTGGCAGTGTGCTTTCAAAATTTGTGCCCGAAGCATGCCAGGGGAATGTGGATTAAGACTGTGATGCCATAGTACTTGGTTAGCACTAAATCAGGTTTTTCCTGGTTTTGCCTAGAAATTGTTTTCAAATATTACAAAAAAGCCTGGATCAGATGTGTAGTTTATTGTGTCTAAACTGATTCATGCAACAGAATTCCTTAAACGTTTCAATCTACTTCTAGTTTTTGATAAAGAAAACGTTTGTGGAAATTTTACCGTCAGTCAAGCAGTCATGAATGCAAGTTTACAGTGATTTTAGCACTGTAGTTTAACTTCATATCAGTATGTCTGAATATATGTCTTTGCTGGGCTCCATCTTTGAGTGGAACTTTGGTGAAATCAAAATGATAACGATATCCTACATTTCTATTCTTGTCTCAGTACAATGCCCGCGGGACAAAATATGTTATGTTATTATGGTTTATTTGATTACATGGCTCTTCAATATAATGGAAAAGGGCCTATCTAAACGTTTGAGTCGGTTGCATCAAGAAATGGGTCACTTTGAAATGTGGGTCGGCAAACTATGACTAGAAAACTTTTAAAGCCACTATCAGCGATTTTTCAAAATGTAAAAAAAATCGCGCCCCCTATTTTTTTTTTAATATTTTTTTTTTTGCTCTGTTGTATGGGAAATTGTTGTAGTAAAGACCCCTGTAAATGGCTAAGCGCAACAAGCCGTATTTGTCAAGAAATGATGAATTTTATGATTTGTTTACTAATAAAAGTCGGAATCCGACTTTTTATAGGTCCAGAAACAGTCGTAAATGGCATCTCCAGGACCGCTTTAAAAATGCCTTAAATTGCTGATTTTTCAAAATGAAGAGTAATATAAGGTTTTTGATATTACCCAACACTAGCATTATAGAGACCGTTTTCGCTCGTGATGGTATTTGATCATTAAAGCTGAACAAGAAACACAAACTCGCGTCTATAAATCAATTATCACATAACATGCATCTGAGAAAATCCGGACGTATCGCCTGTGCAGAGACTCGAACTCCGGAACTGTGCCCTTCTTGCGAGTGCTCTACCACTGAGCTATACTGACAGTCCCTGATAAAGAGAGATTCGCTATGATACTCATGGATAGGCGCTCAGTGGTAGATCACTTTCCATTCTGTCACATACCTTTGTTTAGATGCAATTAGTGGTTTGAAATATCGATGAAAATGCTGATTTTTTTTTCACGAACCCGGTCCACGTATATTTGTGCATATTATGCAAATATTCCATTTTTAGTAACCTGAATTGTTTCTTATTGGAATTCAAAAGCGAGACTTCACTCTGTCATCGTTTCACTACACAAATATCAGTATGCCGCGGGGATTCACACCGGTAAATAACATGAGAAAAAGAGTTCAGTCCAAGCCCCCGCTGCAAATGATGGTGTATTTTTTTGTGCACCGGTTTCTAAGTGTACCCTAAAAACCGAGAGAAATGGCGAGATCTGGGTTGAAAATCATGGTTGCTAACAATATTAAGTATAAAATCTGTAGGAATATCAAAAAAGGTTGGCATTGATACTTTATTTTTGATCTGATATAACAATTTTAACCTTATTCTTACAGGAAACACCTGACTGAAAAAAGTGCCCTGAGCTCCAGGTCCGCGGTGCATGCTAGTCTTCACGGTCCAGTAGCTCGAAAAATTTGTGGTTAGCTACCCTATGCTAATTTCATGACTGATCGGATAGGAGATAGGATGATCTTTAAGCAGAATGTTAGCTTTAAGGTCTGAGACGTTCCATTGAAGAGAAAATGACGTTTTCATCTCGCCCATTTTGTACAGGAACGAATGCGACTTAGTGGTCGACAACAACGCGCCGAAAGAAAGGAGCAATAGTATGCTTTACTGATTTTGCGTTAGAATCAGGGCACTAACGATGGAGAAGAAAACGATCAACATAAAAGAAAATACTTTTGTTTCTGATATAGATTTGTTTTTGGAGTATTGTTTTGTTCTCGTTTTTGTTTTGTTTTCTTTTCTAAATAACAATTTACCAACATAAAAACCGCGCGTACATCAAACACGCTACACTCGCATCAAAGACGACCCACGCGCTTCAAAATATATGCACTGGATCAAATAACTAGGCGAATTGCCCCTGAACGGACAAGCAGGGCTACGAGTATTATGACAAGACAAATTAAGACAAACATGTTGAGCTTGTACAATAGATGGATTTCTTTTGAAAAAATACTGCTCTCCTTTATTTTTCCAAGAATATTCGCGATATCATTGTCAACCCTCAATGTTGATCTAGTATAAATGGCATTGTTGATATTGATTTTGAATTCAGAAGAAAACAAATGGCATACACTTTTCGCTTGTCCAGCCTTAACAAAAATGTCAAATTTGGACGATGTCAATCAATGTAAATAACTGAAGGACAGTTAATATCAAAATCGAAATATATTATTTACATGAATGCAGTATTATGTGTTACGGTCTTCAATTATTGTTCAGGTAAGTTTTACAACATGCTTAATGCAAGTTACAAAACTACTGTTCTCATTGTTCGTCTGTGCAGTAAATTGTTGCTGAGCGGGGATGGCTATATAAACCCTAAACAGCCCGCCGGCTGGGTACATAAAGGAAAGTTTCACATTGCTTCCCTGCCAAGCAAGCTATTCTGTCCATCCAGTATCAGTCCGCCGAATACGCAATACTTAAAATTTACACCTTTTCATCCGCACACGGTGTCTCGTTAATCAAAGGAGCTGATTGAGTTTTATTTTTTTAAATAAGGTTTTCCATTAGTCGACAATCCCGATAGTCCCAATGGCAAACGCTGCAGTGCTACTAAATCTTGCCGATTGGAGACTAAAATTCTGAGGGAGAATGTGGGACATACAGCTTTTCATTTTCTAAGGCAGGCAAGGTTCTTATCTTTGGAGGTAGACACTGGAAGCGGCCTGGGCATGTTGCAACTGCATGACTCTCATGTGATGTTTGAAAATAAAAACAAGTGACGGGTCCTGGACGGCACCTACTTCGAATATTGATCTGAAATTTGAAAAAAATGAAAGATCTAAAAAATTGTTTTTGTAAACAATTGTGTAATTTTGGAAGGTAATTTTATCTTGTATTTCCAAAACTAAGGAACAGGTTATATAACTTTGGAAAAGTAGTCCAAGCTTAGACCACTTCAAAATATACTCTCGGTCGAATATCCCCTTAATATTATGTTTGAATCGTGGTAGTGCTATTTACAGGATCGAATAATAATCACATGCCTGTCTGCGCTTTCTTAGACATCTGCAATGACCACTCAATGGATGCTTCCTGGAAAATTCAGGCGAGTAAGAACTTTCTTCATTTCCTGGGTTACTATCAAGGACAGCAAGTACTAGCAATGGGTAAGCCTCACTGCTCAGTTTGAGAAGGCATGTTTATTGGAATGTAGGAGGCGGATTGTCCCACATGAAGTGAGTAGGAGAACGGACGTGATAAAAAGACAGTGAGAATACGGTAGACCCGCTTTCTTCAGACAAGGAAGTGTGAACTGATGAAAGAATCTTGAAGCCGCCGTAAAACATCAGAAAGAGGTGATCGTCTCACTAGTATTTTGGTAAACGGGGTAGATTTGCCTCTGGGAGGAGATACAGACAATTATGACAAAATGCCATAATCACTCAAATTTCATTATTATCAACAGTTACTCGTGGTCTGCTTGCAGTTAACCAGAAGTCCTAAAAACCACTCATCAGGATTCCACTAAGTCCTCGACATACTCAAAGTCGCCTGACATGGTGTAAGGAAAATTTAAAAAATTACTGGGATAACGTCTTGTTCATTGATGAAAGCCGATTTTGTTCGAACTTCAATGATGACCGGGTCAGACTCCGCGGGTTATCTTCGGAGAAGTTATTTGACATCTACATTAAGGAACATGACAGATAATATGGTGGAGGATCGGTGATGGTTTGGGATGGAATTACATGGAAAAAACACAAGACTCATAGCAAAATTCGTCATAAACCACGAAACGCTGTAGTTCTTCCATTAACAAGATAATGCCAGACCACACACACCAAAAACAACCACTGACTCTTTGGTTCACAACCAGCCAGATCACCAGATCTTTCACCCATTGGGCATCTTCGGGATGAACTTGGGCGCCACATTTATCTATTTCCACCAGCAACACCTCAGGAGCTAAATGAAAGACTTCGCAAAGGTGAGAATTCCCCAAACTGTAATCTTCTGCTCAGCATCAAAGCACCAATGACTGACTGCACAAAGCATGGCAGACGTACAAGATGTGTAAGATAAGCCTATACTTATATCTGTAATGTGGGGGATTTTTTTGACCGGAGTATAGTAATTGCTGACTGAGATTACCTGTGGATAGCTACAATCATCTGCGTTAACTAAAGTTGAATACACTTAACTGCTAAGGCAAGGCCGTCAGCCCGGTAGGGCAGAGGCCGGTGACTCCCATCGCCGAGAACCATTCATCGGGGGACACATTACATATAGCCCCACAAGGCAATCGAGTCGGTGGTCTAAAAATAGCGTGTGCAACATAATTGTTAGGCTACTATATCTTTTGAGTCATTCGTTCATATATATCTTTGGAGATTGTAAGAAAAATCGTGGTTTTATATTTACTAGGCTATTCTCAAATGTTACTCTATAATATACTCGGAGTAAGCTCTTAAAGCAGTCACAAATGTATAATGTACTTTGTACATTTCAATATACGGTTCTATACAAAATGATAATCCCTAGGCAAACTATACCTTTTTAAAAACCTTATAAAGAGACAATACATTGGTGTACATTTAAACACAATTTGACTTGATTTCAAGTTTACCACTGTACTAATTTCCCCCCCCCCTTTTTTGTACAAATTTCCCACATTTTCCAGAAGTTAGTACCCCAAATTCTAACTCAGCACCCTTCAAACTATACAAAAACATCTTCCAAAACTTCGAGAATAGGATTCTACTTATAACCCTACTATAAAAGCGTGTACGTCCCGCATCTTTCCTTCACACCATTTTCCTGAATGTAGGCCTTTGAGATGACCTTGAGCAAAGCGGCTTCGTTTTGCCCCTTCTGATCTTGTCGCTTCAGAAGGTTCAATCACATACCTAATATCCTTCCCAGCATGTTCACAAAGTATAATGAGTAAGCGTATACCTTTTATCTGGAAAAGGGGCTGGAAATCAGGAAATTGTCATAGAACGGGGAGTTTACAATTTGGGTTCAAAATTGGTTGCATAGAAACCACTTTTTGTGATCTTTTAAGAAACTTATATTCTTAAATAGAGCTTTAGAATCTTTCTAATTATTTTATGTTGATACAAACAAAAACATTGATAGAACTATGTCCTGATATGTTTTTCTGCATTAAAATAACCTTTATTCGAGGCACCATCCATTTGAATATTGCAATTTTAAATCTGGGAAAAAGAGAAGCAAATTTACATTGGGAAATCGGATTTAGCTTATTCACATCGGAAACTTTAGATGCCTATCATTGAAAGCTCTCACTTAATTCCAAATAACCTGGAACCTTGATATCTTCTTCGCCTAGAAAATTTGTTTTCAACGATCATTGTAAACGAAGTATTTGAGGAATTATAGTACAAACCTCATTGAAATTTAATGATCGTCCAGCTCTACGTATACGGATTACGAAACTTAGGTACTTGTACGTCACGTTGAATACTCTCTATAAGCTCACGATCGATACTTTACAGCCGATGTCGCAGAAAAATCACGTCGTAATGTTGAGCCGTGCTGGGGTGACGCTCTTTGAATTTTATTAGCTAAACCGACAAATATGCCTCCTCTACACAGCACATCAACTCATATCTAATACAGGGTTTTGTTTCTTTTAAATGATTTACTTACGGTCTTAGCCGTAACCAAATATGTCGGCCTACTTTTAAGATGAACGCAATTTGACGTTACGTTACATTTATTACTTTAGGAGTGTGCAATCGATACGTGGCAGGTCATGTTTTTGTCAAGAGAAACATGTTGTGTCTGCAAGCTACGTCACGATGTGTTGAATCTTAATGAAGTTGGTAACTGTTGCGGCCTGTACAGTCAAAATGCAGGTCGAACCAAAAGTTTCTTTTCTTTTTATCGGTCGATTGAGTTTGGTTGAGCAGGAACCGTCTATGAAAATCGACGGAATACTTCAAAATTCAAAATACAGCTGTTAACCCCCATGCAAATATGTCTCTAATTTTTAAGAACAATTTTAAGCAGTGGCGACACAGTTTTGGCAACTTATATAAGTAGGGACATGCAAGAGCTATTCAGAAAAATCCATCGCGAGAGTCTTACCAAACAGGCCTTACGTCTTACGTCTATCTTCGTTGGAAGAACTCCTCGTTCTGATAAATAGAGCTCATGGGGATGGACGTGCAGCAAAGAAACTTAAGTAGATTTTGACATGCTATATCTATTTATGGGCCACTTAAAAGAATCCAGTGTGACACAGTTGACCGCAGTCTCTGGTAGGCTGTTCCAAATGGGAATTGTTAATGGAAAAGACGTCTCCCCATAACGTTTTGTTCTGTAACTGATTTGGCGAAATTTCTGTTTGTGGCCTCTTGTACCCAAGCTTGTCAGTTTGGTAGACAAGATGACTTCCTAGTGATACGTCCACTAACCCGTGAGTTATCTTATAGAACATGGTGATCTTTTTCGCTTCACGCCTGACCTCAAGTGGTTGCCATTCTAACTCTTCCAGGATTCTGGAGACTACTCCTCCCGGCTGTACTCTTTTTACAAAAGCTAGAAGCCTGTCGCTGGACTCTGTTCAGCTGGTTGTTATCTGCCTGGTATGTTGTGTCCCAAACAATGGAAGCGTATTCCAATAGCGGTCTGACAAGAGTTGTGTAGGCAGCACACTTGACCTGTTCGTTACACCCACACAAATTACGACGGACCAACCCAAGAACACTCTGGGCTTGTTTACAAACACCCTGGATGTGGTTGTTCCATGTCAATGAGATTCAACGGACCCAACCGTTGCCCACAGAATTTGTAGCTGTGTTTTGGTGGATTTCTGATGCCAATTGTCATTGTGACATACTTACTCGGGTTGAAGGACTTAACCAACCCCTCTGCCATTCTTCCAGCTTATACAGGTCGTCTTGTAGTGTGAGAGAGCTTATCCACACTTGCTGGCGCATATACAAGGCAATCGTCAGTAAATAATCTGACGCTAGACGAGATGCTTGTAGGCAGGTCGTTGATGCAAAATATAAAGCCAATCGGTCCAATAACCGTTCCTTGTGGCATGCCAGACAAAACAGGGGCTTGTTCAGAAAATTTCCCTTCCACAATAACCCGCTGTGTTCTACAAGTGTGAAAGTTCTGAATCCAATTTGCGATCTGGTCAGACATCCCATAATGACGGAGTTTGTGAATGAGTCTCTGGTGTGGCACTTTGTCGAAGGCTTTTTGGAATTCCAATATGGCCGTATCAACAAGTTTTCCCTAATTCAAATGCTTGACAATATCATTAACAGTGAGAAGATGTTGTGTATCGGTTGATCTACGTGGCCTAAAACCACGTTGGTTGTCATTCAGAATGCCATTTGCCGCAGCATGTCTCATGATGTGACTTGCGATAATATGCTCCAAAACCTTGCAGACAACTACCGTCAGGGACACTGGTCTATAATTAGATGCCTCCGTTCGGCCTAAAAAGATGATGATGATTTGTATGTTGAAGCGCCCTCTATATGCCCATTCTCGATAGAGATCTGTGTAAAACGAAATTTTAATGAAATTTAGTAAAATGTGCACAGGATGTACCTAGTGAAAAAAAATCCAAATCTTTGTCAAAACTGTGTCGCTATTTATATTTTTATTCTGTTTTTTTTTTCATAAATGAAACTTCCAAACAGCTGCAAAAATAATATCACCCTTTTAGTATACAATTCTCTTACAATCAATCAATTATTTTGGGGAAATCATACGGGACATGCAGTTTAACATTAAACATAAAAACCTAAATTTCTCCATGAAATAATACACTTATACGATCTTCCACTTTAAACAATTTTAATGTTCTTCTTAACATGCTTTACATACATTTCTATAATTAAGGTATTGTTTAGATCCAGACGGTTCATTCCATCCATTTTTTTCCAATGAATGCGTAACGATTATGACAATAAGAGCAAACAACATTGGTGATATTATAATGCGCATTAATCTTCTACGTCGTGAATAAGCAATATCCTATTGCGTAGGTAGAAGTTCACTTAAAGGCTGACTCAGGGGTTTTCCGATGAGGGCGCCCTCAATTTTCAAACAAAAAGTTTTTTGCATGTACATAATGCTCGTCAATAAACTAATCACTGTGTGAAATAGCTAAGCTCAAATCGAAGTCCTTCATATAGAAAATCACCACTTTGTTATAAAATTCCGGATCCGGAATTTTTGTTTACACAGTATCCTATGGCACACAATACTACACATAAATGTTTACTGCTTCAAAACGAAAAAATCCGATTCATCTCAAACTTTGGAATTGTGCATTTTAAGTTACCACCTTTAGTTCTAGTTGACTATTTTAATTATTACACCAAAAATTATATTTTGAAATCTCTGAGTAAGCCTTAATGGACAATCACTCACGCAAGTCCACGCCTCTAATTTCCAAGGCCTTTGATAATATCTTTGGGCTTCAAACTACCAATTCCAGGCCTTTGGTAATATCTTTGGGGTTCAGACTAACCAATTCCAAGGCCTTTGGTAATATCTTTGGGCTTCAAACTACCAATTCCAGGGCCTTTGGTAATAATATCTTTGGGCTTTTACAGACTACCAATTCCAAGGCCTTAGATAATATCTTTGGGCTTCAGAATACCAATTCCATGGCCTTTTGTAATATCTTTGGGCTTCGCACTACCAATTCCAAGGCCTTTGATAATATCTTTGGGCTTCAAACTACCGATTCCAAGGCCTTTGGTAATATCATTTGGGCTTCAGACTACCAATTTCGCCTGAGAAATCTCAACGTCATTTGAAATGTTTTATTCACTCAAAACACTTAAATTAAACTTAAAATAATTCCACTCTTTCTTTATCTTTACAATCGCAACAAACCACTCCCAACCCTGCTAATTCATCACATATAGTCAATCGCAATTACAACACTAGACAGGCTGCTCATCTTCAGCTGCAACTTCCAACAACAGCGATGGAATGACCTTCCAAACATTATTTCAACAATACAAAACAAAACCTCCTTCAAATTACACCTCGAAAAATTTACACCGATCAATACACCACAAAATCATTTCCTGACCTTTTCTATTCTCCTGCGCTTCTTCATCTGTATTTCCCTCTTTCCCCCTTTTATTGTTTTCTTTCTTTCTTGGGTGCTCAATATCCTTTGTTCCTGCTGTTGTAAAGGGTCAGTTATTTGTTTCCTGTTTGTTATACTATACCGAGGATCTAATTTCTTGTCATAAGTAGGGCCCTACTTTACTTTAAACCCATTGTGGTTGTTCAATGGAGGTCTAAGCATTCTTACTCGTATTTCATCATCTTTGTATATTCCTGAAAACTGCAACTAAAATGATTTGATTTGATTTAATTAGCTGCCCTATGAACTGACTGACTTACTAATGGCGCTGGAGTAGTAGCTAGTAGTATCTGTGGGCAAAATCAACACTATGCGCGTGAACCTTGATTGGCGCCAAACGCAGAGGTAATTTAAGGCAGCGTACTACTGTCATATAGCAGCCATCAAAATCAATTACAATCACACACGATCAAAAGCCAGATTTGACCGAATTACACATTTTCCATGTATTTTTCAAACCTGAAATGGAACACACCCTGACAAGTTTGACACCTTTGGTAAGATAATGATATCGCAGTATCTTATTTATCAGAGAACGTGTAATTCATTGAGTTCGTGTTAAGAAACTCAAAAACGGTTTTAGACATTCTTTTGAGCTGTGATGCTTTAAAATACAATAGCTATGACTTCTTTAAAGAACTGAGTGTGTTGCTGTGTAACTTAAGTGACTTAAAATCTTAGGGAAGTATGCCATGTGAGCAAACAAACACCTCTTCAGCAAGTCTAATGTGCACTTCTTTGTGAATGTTTTGCCGTTAATTAACGTGTATATGATTAAAACTAGCGTTAAATGTGCTAGGATGTCAAGGTTTTATAATCTATTACCTACGATCATACTCCGCAAAATAATTAATTTCTTTGCAAACTTTAAAATGCTCTCCGTGTCTCTTAATTGCTAGTGAAGCGTCATATCAATATCAATATTGTTAAAGTTATCGTTAAAACATGTTATTAACCAGGGGTAGGACATCCCAACCTAACAGCAACAACGAATTCAAAACGGCATCAACATCCGGTGTAACCCCCAGTGCTATTCTTTTTCAAGTCTTTTTTAATGCGCTGTTACGTATATCGAACTGTTACACACAGACTTGACTTAAGGCTAGGCCTGGTCACAAATATTTAAATCTAAATGACCGTTATTGGAAATTACACTATTTGCAGCGGGGTTAATCCACTAACCCCGTCGGATTTTGAAGTGAATAATTTATTCCAAAATTATCATGATATTACTAAGATGTATTAAACTAAGGTTTAATAGGAGATTTTGTAATGTAACTGAGAGAGAGATTGCCATAGTAAATACAAGTAGCAGTTCCCCAAATTACCGTTTGGGAATTCCTAATGCCCAAATCAAAATATTGTCATTTGCCGAATTTACTTTGGCGTCATATTGTTGTATTTCCTCTGTGAGTGCTTAAATGTGAAAGAAACGTGCCAAAGTTACCAATTTTTCTTTAGACTACTCTCTGTGAGTGCGTTATAGTGTGAGACAGGGGTTTACAAATTAGCTGACTAATTCGTTTGTTGGTAATGTAGACAAAGCTAGTATACAGGATGTTTTAAAACTGCTACACGAATAGATAGTTGTTGTGTAATACAAGCATATGTTGACATTTGGAATGTGTAAAGGATATGCAAACCAACACTATGTACTGCCACAGCTCATCATCTTTATACCATAGGACGCTTGAAAGTAAATAAATAAAAATGGGGTTTGTACAAAAGACATTCCCTCGCAAGACCGAATTATTCGAAGACCGAACTAATTACCTCATTGACAATTCCATTCATAAGGATTTAGATTAAGTTGCACCTCAGTATTGACATGTAGCTCATCTTGTTCATCTTCACTGCATCTTGTTTGATCTACGACACACTTACAAAACTGTGTAGGACATTTCGCCGCCCGTATTGATTGAGGGCTGTTCATTAAATGACGTTGCGTGACGTCAGAATATTTGAGAAATAGCCAGGTTGTTGAATCATTGAACATTTGTATTTACATGTGTAGAAGCTGCAACAATTTCCCCACATGCGCAATCGTAAGGATAGGTGTAGCAAATAAACATTCTATCATTGATGGCTACTTTCCCCGTCAAAATCGGAATTATGAGTGAAGCTTCAGAGGATTTACTGCATCGTTCCGTGTCCAGTTTTTCTCTCTTTGGCCTTTGATCGCTACAGTTTGGCGAGTAATATTTCGAACTTATTTCCTTCTAATCATCTTTCAAACATTTTATCATATTCACAGGCGACGAAAATAAAAAAAAAACCCTGTTTTACGGGCCCGACCGACCCTGATTTTTCGGTTTTGCAGATTTTTTTTTTTTTAGTATTTCCAAAAATCATGTAAAATCAGCCTGTTTTAGCCCAAAGTTATCAATTTTGGCAAAATTTTTTTAGAAAATTTGTTTGTAAAATTTTTTTCATTTTTTCTCTTGATTTTTCAGATTTGGGGGCTATTTTAGGCCAAATTTGAGCTCCAGAAAAGAAAAAAAATTAAAAAAAGAAACAAATTCGCCCGACCGACCGACCCTACTCGAAAGGTCCGCTCGCCCGTAAAACAGGGTTTTCTTTTTTCGTCGCCCATAAGCGGACATTTTTTTTATGGCAAATCATGAAGGTTTAACCTCTATACTCGTACCATATTTGACTGCTTCGGTTGTAATAAACTTGTGGCGTTTTCCATTATGCATAGATTCGAAATGTTTACTGTTTCTGCATGCCGCCCTGGTTGAAGAAGCCCCGATCGGGAGATTTCTTGCCCCACGACAGCTATAGTGCTCATAATTATGTTTGTTTTTTTTTTTTTTTTTTTTTTTTTTTTTTTTTTTTAATTTAAAAAATTGACCATTGCGGATCAGTCCATACGTTTTCAAGGACTGAAGGATTTGGCGGATCAGTGAACGAAATATCACATAGCTTCAACGGCGAAGTTTTCATCGTGCGACAGCTGGGCGTGGCGCCAGCAGGTAGCTAGCAGGTCAGCAATAGCTCACGCTGCATACAAAGGGGAACATTCATGATTTACAGCCTATTTATTTATTTACTTGGGGAGGAGATGAAATATTTTCCATCGTTTCTTTCCTTTTCTGTTCACATTTAACTTTCCTCTTTTTTTATCCAAACTATATCTGGGCAGTTACATTATTTACCGGTTTCGTTTTGCTGGGCGCGGTGCCAGCCATGTTTTGAGCACAGCGATAAAATACGAATATCAGATGCATGGGCCCACACATTTTAACTAAGTTTAAGTTAGTTAATTAAGTTTAACTAACTCGAGTCTTATAACATTCCGTTATTTGAACACATTTTATGTGTTTTTTTCTCTTTATTTCCAGCAAAACGAAACCAGTCCTACTATCACACCATAGTTGCCTTCTAGCCTATTGAATGATAACAACATATTCTCTTAATATTATAAATACAGTGAAAATTACATCCTACATCCTAACACCAAGGCGTGGCAACATCAGAGCTATGGCAGCACCATAAGATGTAAGCTGGTGTATTTATACCCGTCCAATCTAATAGGCAATTAGCACATCTCTTAAATCCACTTAATAGGATAATCTTTGAGGATTATAGTTTCGGTCTTCTTAAATTCGGTCTTCTGGAGGGTCACCGTACAAAATGATATAAAACTAGTTGTTTAGCTATAGAATTTTACAATGACAAAACACAGCGGTTACGTAGGTTTAGTAGTACGGGTTCACCGCCCCAATAGCAATAAGCAGAACGTCAAACACCACAAGGCCATGCTTACAAGACCAACAACGTTTGCAAGGAGATGTTGAAAGAGCGTGTGATCTAGGTTGCATAGATATAGATGAAGCTTGGGGTAGAGATAGATGGTACTCTGGCATGGAAATAGAAAGCGATTTATCGTCTCTTGTGTAAAGGTATGCCTTGAAAAAAATGGGGCATGATACAAGTATATGGTATCCAAAATACAAGTATATGGTTTCTAAAATACAACTTGAACAGGAGAAATTTATCCCAAAAATGCTTCCCCCCTCCCCAACAACAAAACCAATGGTCGTAAGTGGCACACACTATACAATTTTTTTAAATCCTTATTACTAGACGGATAATATGGCATACTTTTCAACATGATTCGGACATTTTAAATTTTTGACCCCTGTGTAACCTAAAACTAGCCCCTATTGAAAACGTGACACCACAATTTCAGAGTACTAACTACCCAGCAGCGATCTAGAGGGTTTATACTAACTACCAATGGTGTTGAACCTTTTCTGTAGTAAGGAATGAACGAACTCCTTAAATAAGGCCGCTATGATATTCTGCTCCTATTCTTTTGAGGGAAGATGAAGCGGTATGTTGCAGTGAATGATTTCGAGTGACATTCATCAATTTGTTAGTTTTAAGAAGCATTCAATATCAATTGTAGGTAATCCTATAACAATAAAGTAAATTCACAGTTCAAAGCATAAACTTATATTTGAATTATTAATCCCTATCGATTTGAATATCACAATTTAGATGGAGTTCATTGTGCACATTTATTGAAAGCGCGTTGACATTTGGTGATATTATATTTACAAATGAGCCAGGAAATGTGTATTTAGCTTCTCAGTAGACAATAATCGTATTATTTTAGCAGAACTTGCCCAATTTAGTCTGCTAATGACTAGCAAACATCGATGAGTTCTACATGGCCTGTTCAGACTCAATTTGATCCAGTCTCACATCTAGATCACACCAGTTTAATCTATTTGCCGAACGCAAATATGCAAACGCAACGAACTTCTCAACCATCTGCACGTAATCTAGGCCACATCGTCCCTGCAGCTGAGAAGTGTACAACACAGATCCAAAATTGATCCGGATCAATCTTGTTCTAAGCCCAGCGAGACGAATGCTCATTACCTTTTGCCATTTGCTATTAAAATAGGCCCTAGGGAAATATAAGTGCCTATGTTGACGCAGATTCTTCAATATTAAACCGTAAGGTCTTGGAATTGTAGGTGATAGGCATACAGATGGGTTTCACCGCGACCTATCTGTTTATCTTTTAAGACATATTACGACATCTTCTCGAAGTGTTCCAAAACATATCTCACCGCGCCTTGAAGATATTCGATTTCACGACGTCAAATTTTGAAGCCGCTTTGATTGGAAATATTCAGGGCAAGAGGTTAAAAGAACAATTTCCCTGCCCTAGAAAATGACAGCCGCATTGTTTTCACAACATTCGCGACCGACAATACCAAACCGTGAAAATAAGCAAAAAAGTCTATCCTTATAAAAGGAAATGGTACTCTGGTTCTGATGATATTTACTTATCACACATTTCATTTCCTTTGCGTATACAATTAATGCATTCCTTTACAAGATTTCATAAAATAGTTTGCTGGTTTTCATAATCATATCTGTATTTAACATCTGATATGTCATAATCCCCTGGGAACATGGTTCTCATATACAAAATCAGGTCGGTTGAAAGGTAAAACCGAACAATTTTTTTGCCGTGTAAGTTTCAGCCTAAACTCATATTTTTCTGTAAGGAAATAGAGAGCCCTGCTAAAATGTTTAGCTCCGAAGGTAGGTTTAACTGTTAATCCTGTTAATCCTAAAGATTGATATTGAGACGATTTTGACTAGATAAGACGAGACAGGATGGAAGGGACAGACAGACAAGTTCTCATTTTAGTAATTAATTAAAAGTAGTATATCACTTGGCTGAACTAACGTTTCCGTGCAGAAGTGGGGCTACCTGGAAGCAGGTCAGGATACTACCTGTGGTTGTGGAACAGCTCCAAAGACAATAGAACATCTCTTGGTCTGCCCACTGTTGGAGCAACAATGCACAGACAATGCAAAATTCAGTGAAGCAGCCAGACATTGTACTCATCTCTGGTTGGATCATTTTGAGAACTACTGTGTTTGGACACGATAAGAAGAATACTTGACAGAACTGATATTATCTGTCCAAGATCAACTCACTCGAAATGAAGAGGCAGCCGTTAAAGTCGAACTAATGCTGAATGTAAAGAAGACAGAATGCATGCTTCTCAAAGAAGAGGTAGATCAGCCTCATATTGTTGTGCAATGAATGGCACAACTATCAAGGGAGTAGAAGATTTTAACAATCTGGGGTCCAATATATTCGATAGCAGAAAAGTCCTCTTGATAAGAAAAGAATAAGCATGGAATATCTGCAATAAGCTTGATATCATAGGAAAGACTGATGTCACTTGAACAACTAAGATTGCCTTCTTCAGGGTCTGTGTGGAAAGCATCTTCCTGTATGATGCGAAAGCATGGAATATGAAGAAGTAGCTCCAGGACCAGTTAAATGGCACTTCTACTAGTGGTGGGCAAATGACCAATAGTTTTTCAAGGCGATTAGATGCTATGTCATTTGGGCTGCTGAAATGAATCTGACAAGCATTTTGATATCAAATGAAATGTGATTTTTAATTTTGCATATGAAGTCAATGGTGACTTTTGAGAATTCACACATGACTTAAAAAAAAACATGTTTTCTCAAAACTCTATCCAGAAACATACAACCACACATACGGAGGGCGAGTTGGTGTAGCGGTCGAGTCGCTCACCTTCACCAATGCGGCACCGCCCCAAAAATGACAAAGGTCCGCTTTATGATGTTGAGGTCCGCTTTGTAATGTTAAAGTTTGCCGGCTGTTTAAATGCTGTGGTTTCAAGGCTTGTGGAGCATGGTATATGAATGAATAATCAGCGGTTAACTATTGCATTACGCATGGCTGGTGTTATTATACTGTTTTACGCTGCGATGGTGTTCTGTCACTCACTTCCCCCCCCCCCCCCGTCTTCAGAATTTGTTTGGAGACGACGGTGAAAAAAATTGCTTGTTGGTACGCAAAAGGTCCACTTCTGGCAAATCCGCACCCCCCCCCCCCCCACTAAATTCTGGCTACGGGCCTGTAAGTCCCCCTCCCTTCAACAACCTCTTTTAATTTTTTTATGTACGAAGTTTGTCAAAGTATGAAAGTAAATAAATTCGATGTCCGAGGTAAGGCGTCCATTACTTCACGACTGACTGAGCCGCAAGGTTAAAGGGAAAAAGGGCATTTTCAAAATTTGATTATTTCGGTTTGATTCCCAAAAAGGATGCCTAATCGAAACTCTTGGGTTCAACCTCTGGAAAACGTGGGAAATTTTGTGAAATAAGGGGTTAAAGTTAATATGAGGTCAAATTTTGAAATAGGTCAAATATTTAAAATGTCTCATTAGAAGAATTATAAAAAGTCTAATTTGTCCAGGTTCCGCCCTTTTGTTACCCAAGTAGAGCCCTATTAATGTTATCATGGGGAAAAACTACCCAATGCTCCGATTTTGTTGAAACAGGTGTCCAAATTGTTCGTCCTGCCCTTATTTTACAATGTGTGGTATTTGGTTGGCTATAATTAGTGGAAAAAGTGTCATCAAGGTCTATAGGGTCACCAAAAAATTTGCACCTCAAAATTGTAGACAGAGCTGTCATCCAAAGAGTTAAAATGCATTTTCTATTTCAGTATGACCAAAGCAATAATCTGACAACCGGGTCAAAGAAAATCGACCATTAGAGAATTTGTCCCCTTGGGACCTTTGACCTTACAGGGCTGTAGCCGTATACTAAAGGTGGGAACCTAGACAAGCTATACCTTTTTCTATCCTATAATGAGACAAATACATTGGTTATACTTTTAAACACAATTTGAATTGAATCGAATATGCCCTTTCCTTAATCCCCCTTATTTTACAATGTCCTCCACATTCCAGAGGTTGGACCCAGAAATGCTGCTTCAGCACACTCCCTTCAAAATATAGAAACACATCTTCAACCCTTCGAGAATAGGAGTACCACGTAATACCCTACTATAGATCTTCGAACCATGCAATATGAAGCCCCAAAAATAGCGTTGAAATGTAGACTGACCCTGTAAAAACTTTGCCGGTCTTTTTGCATGTTCCGCTATTCTACTAATGGCGTATTTTGATATGTTATAATGACGTACCACCAATGTTTGTTTTTATTGCAATTATGATGGACTTAAGCTTTAATTTTATTAATTTTACCAGGGACTCTGACTGTGACAGTATAACGGTCCCGTAATCCAATTCCAGTTCGTTCATACACCTTCCGTTGGAGGCTTCCGCGATGGGAATATTGCATAGCTTCGACAGCACAGGGCCATTACAACGGCCCCATAATCATGATCAGGCAAAAAAAAAAGTTGTCTCAGAAGAATGTGAAAATGCTAGGAAATGCGTTTTTTGTTTGTTGGGTTTTTTTAGAAAATGCTATGCGAAATGCGGTTTTGATTGTTTTTTAAGCATTTTGGCCCCACTTTTTTCAATTTTTCGGCCAAATTTTCTTTTTTTTCTGAAATTTTTACAAAAAAAATTTCAAGTGGTAAAACCAAAAAAAAAATTATGTGGTCAAAAACCAAATTTTAACATAATGCGCGCGGTCTTCTGAGACAAACTATTTTTTCTGGCTAATGCAGTGGGTACTGTTATATTACCCTCAAAATTTGATTAAAATATTATTTTCTAATTTTATTGAGAAAAGTTTCTCACGGGGAAAAGTACTTTGTGTACTATAAAAGAGAGAAAGGGGAATATCCCGAGTGTGTTTGTACAAGGTGCAACCTGTTGATTCCACAATAGGGGAAGTGGGGATCCCCAAGATGTAACTTAGTAACGGAGTGAACTTGTTTCTTGTTTAAGATCAAAACATTGCAGAAACTAGGTAATTCCCCCATGAAGTATATATGTGAAGTGATGTAAGTCGATGAAGCAATTTATGTGAATTCCAATGGTCAGCTAGTGCAAGGTTATGTTTATGCATGATGCTGTGGTAATGTCTATTTTTAAGACCTGGGAACTTTTTGAAATATTTTGGTTGTATATGTGAAGCCGAACTGGGCAGAAGATTCGCCAGCGGTGTAATCTGAGCTACACGTAGAGTTATTTATAGCTTAGTTTTAATCTTACAATAATGGTAGAATTTGAGTTCTCCATCAGTGCTGGATTTAATACTTTGGATGCCGCCGGCGCTTGAAAGATAATTAAACTGTCTGTCTCTTAAGCCAAAGAGCTTCATTTTTTGGATCAAAAAGGATCCAGTTTGTGGTCCTATGATGAGGACATAGCGAACGAATGATGGTGCGTATGAATACCTGGCTTTATTATGTGGAAACATAGTGTCGTAGAGGGAAAACCTGTCGTCTTGAACTGCTGACAAAAGTGATCTTCAGGACTGAGAAGATTCTTATGGATATACCATGGATATTTATGTGTGCCTTTGGCATGCCTGTCATTTTGGAGTCTCACTGTGAGGATATAACCTCGTGAACTGCACGCTTCTTGTGGACATTAGTGGACATCCTTGTTTACATTAAGTATACATCATATAAAGTGTGTGTAATTTACTATATATGTAATGTTGTTTTGGACATACCAAAACTTTGAAACCCAATCACAATCATAATCTGTTGTTTAGATCACTGTTGCACAAGGCTCATTTATGTGTTGAACGGTATTCTGACCTTTGACGTCTACGAGGACGTCATAACAGTACACACTACACAGCAACCCAATATACTAAGTCCGATTACATATGACATGGCAAGCAGACTCTCGATTCTCGCACTTCAATCACTCGTGCGATTCATAGAAGAGGAAAGGGGTACATTAGTTCTGTTCAAATTGTTGTTTTTGAAAAATAAAAGCTTTGCAATTGGCGGGCGCCCAGGGGTATCAAAACACTTCGCCTGAGTCACTGTCAATTCCCTTTGTTGTTCTTCCCTAATTTGCTTAGCCATGTGCCCATCTTGTTCATGTAGGACCAGGAATGAATTCAAATAATCTCGCCACCGACATTTTGCGCCCATGTTTCTTTCCCCAACGTTGTGGTTTCTATCTGGTCTCTTCGGGTCCCAGTATGTTATGAGAAAGGATAACAGATATGTTCTGACCAGGAATATCCATTTCTGTGAGATTTACTCAAGCGGTTGTAAAAGAGACAGACCCATATGGGCTTTTGTTTCAGAAAGGCTTCTGTCCCTAGATTCAGAGAAACAGTAAATTGAAGAGTTTGGAGGTATTTGAGGGGGGTTGTGTGTATAATCAGAGAAGCCGTATCATTTTCACTATGTATTATGTCAACAGGTCTGATGATTTGTCTTATTTTAAAGAGACACTGGCACATTTGAAAAATAGTGCGCCCCTCAAAGATTTTTTAAAATTGATATTTTTTGCAGTTTGTAAAGCTTTTATATACATTAGCCCTAGCCCTCAACATGACAATGATTAAGCTCAAATTAGCGCCCTTATGAGTAAACAGAACGATTTTATATAAATTGACTCCGGAGTCATTTTTCAGCAGACGACGAAATGGCGTTTAACACAAGAAAACACTCGCCGGGTTGATTCCAAGGCATCCAACCTGTTTGACCGGGTCGTGATTTTTGTGGGTTTAATATCAATGAGTACGAGTATATGCTATGCATATGCTATTGTAAGTTGTGCAAACTTAAAAGTAGCCTAAAATTACCTTGGATGTCTTTGCTCTTATTATGGCCCCTTTTCTGGTTGGGGGGTATGTTATTTGATGTGTAAAATGTAAATTATAAAAAAAGAAAAATTATGAAATTTTGTGAAAAGGTGCCGTCCGCATTAATGAAGTCAATGAATCTTTGTTAATTAGCAGGTAACATATCGAGTGCTCGTGAAGCACTGATTCAAAGCCCCATTATTGGTTCAACAAATGGTTCAATTATTGAAGGTTAAAAACTGCCGCTCGTCCCAAAAATCCTTTGTTAATATTTTTCACGAAAAATAGTTGTTAAATTTATATAGACGTTTAGAGTTCCAAGTGGCCGTAATTATTTTACAAGCAAAGCCTTTAATATGATGCAATCACAAAGCATAAAACACATTATATTATTCACAGATCTGTATACTTTATAGATCAATATGATCACACATATATACATACATTATATAATATAGTTTCCAGAATCCGCATGTTTTATCAAAAAGTAATCTTTTCACATTACTTACAGCTAAGTATTTTACTATATTCATATATCTCTTTAATTCTATATTGAGTGATATATAGTCTGGATTACAATTTTGTACTCTGGACCTGTATATGTGAAATTTGCAAGTTAAGGAATCACGTTAACAACATCATCACCTTCAAGGCCGAATAGTATATTAGAACTAAACAAAACACCATCTTGAAGTATGACATTATATTGATGGAAAAGGTTTTCCAGTTTTTTCCAGAAGGACTTTACATTATTTACACTGACAGAACATGTGTTCAATACTTTCTATATTTTCACAACAGAAAGAAAAAAACATAATTCATGTTGTTTTATATTCAACTTGTATAGCAGTTTGTTTGTTGCTAAAATATTGTTAATAATTCTATATTTAAACCATTGCAGTTTTGTATCTTTTGTTATCTTAAAGGGTCTACTGCAGATTTGGTACAACCTTTCACAGGGAATTAATATTCCTAATTTTCTTTCCCATTTACTACTGCTCCAAATTGTTTGCTTTTCATTTCTTAACAGTGCTTTATAGAACACCCTGCAGCCCTTTTAGACTGAAATATAATTTCCCGAACACTAGGTTGGAATGGTGAAGTTAACTTTTCCTGATGACCAATATATTTCCAGGTCTTTGTGATACACTGTATTACATCTTGATATTCATCAATTGTGTTCAGCCCGTATATAACATGTAACTCGTGCATTGTATAAAGATTACCATTTTCATTTCATAAATCATTGATAAACAAAATGCCTTTGTCCCGCCAGTGTTTGTAATTTATCGTTTTATTTCCAATAATCATTTTATCATTCCACCAAAAGTAATTCCGTGCAACGGTGTTAAAATCGATATTTGGTTAACTCATATTGAGATGTATTTTTTTACCCTTGCATACAATACGTCGTACCAAAATTTGTTTTATAATAATTAAACCTATTTTGTAAAATACCATAATTTGTTAATTGAGAAATTGTATGAAATAATTTAACCCATTTTTGATTCCCTAATTATACTCTTCGAAGCCAGGACAGTTTTAGAGCATTCAATTGTGTCTCGATGTGGGGAATCTTACTCCCCAAAAATCATAATCTAATATTATTTGAGAGCCTTTGATTTTGTCTGGCTTACCATCCCAAACAAATTGAAAAATAATGTGGTTTAAATTTTTTAGTAATCATCGGAAGGATTTGGGAGCATTTGACCAATATAATTTAGTTTGGCTAACATTAAAGATTTTACCACTGTAACACTGCCAATAACTGTCAGCGAACGCTTAGACCATGTCTTGACTTGCTGTTGAATTGAATCTTTTGATAATTTAAATCCATCATTTCGTTAAAATCTGTGGAAAAAGTAACCTCCAACATATCGAATTTTCCATCAAATTTCCAATCTATTTAAGTTAGAACATAGAGGTCTATTGTTGTTTTTGTAGCAACCTATCCACACAGCAGACGTCTTTTGAGTATTAATTTTCAAACCACAAATTTTGTGAAATATATCAAGTGTCTTCATGGTCTCCTCTAATGATTCCGAGGAGCCGTTGAGTATAAGAGTAGTATCATCGGCATATTGTGTTAATTTAAATTCCACATCACCTATAACAATACCTTTAATATTCTTATTATTTCTTATCATTGTGGCCAGAATTTCAGCACAAAGCACAAATAAATATGGGGACAGGGGGTCACCCTGCCTGCATCCTTGGTCAATATCAAAACCTTCTGAGATATGTCCATTTATAACCACTGATGATAGAATATTAATTATAGATTATGGTTTAGAAGAAGATGACCTATATGCATCTATGACGATGCGAAACTCAATTCAATGTACGCGAGGATCAAGTAAATGATACAACCCGAGGGAATTATGCAATCCTTGGTACTGTAATTTCAAACTTACTTTTCAAATTTTATGACTGATTTTAAATGCCAATCTCTTTCCGTATATCCTGTCCATTTTTTTCTGTTCTGGTTCACTGGTTTTGAAAATAAAAGCTGTTACGCAACTTTTCCTCAAATTACCCCATTCCAAGTTTTAAAAAAAGCATTAAAGCAGTTTCATTTATTACAAATATATCTTTCTGTTGTTTTTCATTGTTTTGAGTTCTGCTGTAGAAATAAAAAACACTTTACTATAATAAGTTGGTATTGTTTTATCCAGGTCTTTTATTGTCCTATGTTTAGTGCATTGTCTTCCCGTACTCATATTTTAGGATGGTAAGTTGATTATCAACTTGGCAAACTTAATCATTTTAACTTCCGTATGTCCGCTAAATCTTTGTGAATATTGTAAAATTACACTGGTGTAAATGGATTATAGTATAGATGAATGCTAACGGCTCCTAGTTCTTGTACGAACCATTTGATAGACAAACAAACAACCAGTAACCACTGATATCAAACAACTCCGACATATGTCAAGAACAGGTGACATTTACCTTATTTGTCAAAGACAGGTGGTTTTTAAATATTTAATTGAAAAGGGGATACGGAGTTAATTGAACAGAAACAAAATAGCAAGACAAGGAAAGAAAAGAGAAATAAAACAAACATAATCGTACTTAAGCGTGCTTTGATTGTGTATCCATCATTGTCAAATTTAGAACCACTTAAATTGTGGTCCACTTCTGTAAGCCTTTGTTCTCAAAAACAATGAAGCAATTTATATGAAAATTGAACAGAATGTAAATAATTGCAATTTTATATAGCAGTTATTTATGTGCCTCATATAGGTGTAAGTTGTGTTGGTGTAGCCGTGGTGCATTATGGGAACAGGTAAATTTCTTCTTTAAGATTAAAGTGAGAGCCCGTACGAATATTCAAGGCATAAAATATTATTTTGCACCCAAGGGCCACTACGCCTTTCGAAATAACTGATCAAAAGATCAAACAAGGCGTGAAAAATATTCATAGAGAACAAGTATAGGAATTATGTAAACAGGTATATGTTTTAGACTGACGCTTTCAAAACTCTCCTGAGATATACTTCCCTAAATCTAAATGCTAGTAATGGGTACGGCGGGAAACTCCAAAGCACAGAGCAGTTGCTTGGAACGCATCATGCCCGGTTATGTTCTTGATTTTTTTGGAAAAATGAGAAGTTCCTCGTTGTGCGATGAGCGAATGACGTGTTTTGGCATGTAAAATGAAACCAGACTTAAAACCCATGTGTAAGTATAAATAAATACAATCCTTAAACAAATCACGAGAACTTCGAAACGGCGCCAAGTTTTAGAGACTTGATTTTCCTTCATTTTGCGAATACACGAGCCGGTGGTGTATAGTGGTGGTGGTGGTGGAACCTTCCCTTACACGCTATGTAATTTGCCCGATTACAAAATCATTCCTTAAACGGGAAAAGAGAAGTTTGGAACGCATGTGTTTTTTTCGAGAAAACGGCTAAACATTTTCTGGGAATGAACTCGATTTTATCTTGAATTTATGAAGATGTAATGAAGTTAATTAAAGTGTTACTATATTACTGTGGTCAAAGCGCATGTTAGAAAGTTGTAAAAGCAAGTTATACGTAATGAAATCGCAGAAAATGCTACGCATTGCATGCAGCTTTGTCACTGATGATCAGAATCAATGTATCTTAGGGCCCAAAGGCTCCTACACTGTTATGACCACTTCACATGTACTTTTAACTATGTTGTATATGTCATCATCTGTAAAATATGTATAGTCATAAAAAAAAAAAAAAAAAAAACTTAAACAAATCACGAGAACTTCGAAACGGCGCCAAGTTTTAGAGACTTGATTTTCCTTCATTTTGCGAATACACGAGCCGGTGGTGTATAGTGGTGGTGGTGGTGGAACCTTCCCTTACACGCTATGTAATTTGCCCGATTACAAAATCATTCCTTAAACGGGAAAAGAGAAGTTTGGAACGCATGATTTTATCTTGAATTTATGTAGATGTAATGAAGTTAATTAAAGTGTTACTATATTACTGTGGTCAAAGCGCATGTTAGAAAGTTGTAAAAGCAAGTTATACGTAATGAAATCGCAGAAAATGCTACGCATTGCATGCAGCTTTGTCACTGATGATCAGAATCAATGTATCTTAGGGCACAAAGGCTCCTACACTGTTATGACCACTTCACATGTACTTTTAACTATGTTGTATATGTCATCATCTGTAAAATATGTATAGTCATCAAAACCCAAAGACGCCTTGCTGACCGCATAACAGAACACATTCGTTCCATTAAAAATTAATTCGGCTGGTTTTTACAGTGACCAAGCATTTTAATTCCCTCTCTCAATGTAGTTTCATCAGTGATTTCAATGTCACTGGCGTTATTCTCTGTCGCGGCTCTCCCCCAAGGAGCGTCTAGAGGGCCAGTACATTATTAAGGGCACATTGTTCTAGTTCATCAGTCTTGTATTTTGCCATGTATACACTGAAAATGCTAAGTATTGATGATTAACGCGTTGGGGTGTTTATAAACTGAACACAAAAAGAAACATACTATTTCACACAAGATTACTTCAATACTCTACTCAGAAAACATGTCATTGACGAAGCAGTTGCCCAACTGACACAACAGCATGCGTAGTAGCAGATGCACAGAATGCTTCCAAGCACGTGATGGAGTGGTAAGTGACATCACCATCGTTTCATTTTGCTTTGAAACTCTACCGTGCCGACATTTTCAGGACCATGAACAACTGATACAAGCAAGTGTTCCCTGTCACGCATTTTGCTTTGTGTTGTCAGTTTTTGCTCACTGCTTGGTCAAATGACATTTTTAGAGTAGAGTACTGAAGTAATCCTGTGTGCAATTTTATTCATTTGGATGGCAGTATTTACGCTAAGTGACTTTGTTAAAAATTATAAGTTTCCTTTGTGTTCAGTTAATTGTTTATGCTTGAATATTTATTTTAGCATTAGATTATAAGGCATTTTTCGAAGTTCAGACATCGCACGCGCAGCCGGGTGTTAGTAAAAATGCCGTGTAACTTCGGTTACAGGTTGAAGTGTCATTGTAGCCAGATCAGTGCAAGACCAGTGTATCGAATAACTCGAACCACTCGATGCCACTGTGAACCATACCACTTTTTCTAGAATTTTCAGGCACAAGCTGCAAGTGGTTCTTCACCATCACAGTGACTTTACAGCTGTTGGTATTTGTAGACAATCATCTAACCATAAAGTTGACCCTTTCAAGTTGTACAGAGAGCGCGCGCACCGGAAGACCCGTTTCCTACTTAATCCAAAAAGTCGCACATGGGCCAGTAAGAATTGTTAAGGGATTATTTGTTTAACACTATGGATTTTTTGAAGTTAGCTTTAGAGGGGAAAATGAAGCCACCAGAAACAAGTATTTAAATCTATTATCAAGACGCGATGACAAAGAAACTGCAATGTTACAACAAACGTACTATTTGGGGGGATTGTTTTTTTAAAACATTAATAGCAAAGACAATTCAAACATACAAATATAAAAACATATAATTTTTAAAGTGGAATTGCACATTAATTCATATACAATTATGAAAAATTGGAATGATTACTTGGCCATCCCTTATGCCAAAACGTGGGAAATTATCCCCCCATCCCCCGTGCTTTCCTCCCATAGACAAGACCGTCATCTTCTGAAGATAAATACTTGATTAAACATGGATTAACGGTAACCTCAGGCCATCAATGTTCGATTGATAAGAAAGGCAAATGGGGTCTTCCCTATGTCATCGGATAAGGACAGAGTATGCCCTTGACGACAGTAACGACATACACGATATTTTAACCCGCATTCCACACCATTGCCATATAGTGTATCCATATCTGGCCATGTGTATCAGCACAGCGACTGGTACAAGACGGGATCCATGTTTTAAATCATTAAGCCTAATGGTCACTTTTCAACCCAACTAAGAGTGCCACCCCCTTTCAAAACTCAAACACACTCGGTTCTTTCCTGTAGCAACCATTGTTCTAAAAGGCACAACCGGTTCAACTGCCATAAATAGCCGGTCGGTACCGGCGTGTTGAGTTTGAACGCCGGCCCCTCAATCGTAGTGTGAGTGTACTACATAGAGGAAGGATGATGCAAAGTAGCGCCACCAATGGCCCAATTACAACAAACAGCAAACATAACCGCACCACTTAAAGTTGCTTCATCCGATCATCATAATTTTTTATGTTTTCTAGGAAAGGCCGCCGCCAACATACCTTAATTTCACATTTCATTCAATCCGTCATACAAATAGCCATTTTAAGTGAACGGTATTGCGTATCTTACCAAACTCTTCTGCTGGTATGAGAATTTTTTTCAATACTGACCTCCAAATGACCGCCAAGCTGATCTATGAACACCTGGTGTACGTCTTATATAACCCACGTCCTCAATACTCAGTCCGAGCAACTTTGGGTATTATCCAGGGATTCCGTACAGATAAACACAATTTTAGCATTTTTCAACATGTTCTCAACATATCCAAGTTGACCGTTGGATATCTTATCCCAGAACACTTTTTGACTCGCTTTCCAAATATGTTGGCCGGAAGAGGGCAATATAATTTGATGTCATTATTCTCATTATAAATTCCCAGTTGGGATTCAACTTCTTACCTTTCAATTACCTTACGAGTCTAACTTTAGATAGTTTAGCATTTATGCAGCCTTACAATGAGCTATGTGATCAAACTTCATCTTTGAGTTCCTTCTTAAAACTTCTTTTAATGTTGGCCGGAAGAGGATAGTATAATTTGATGCCATTATTCTTATTATAAAACGAAAAATGAAAACGAGCAACTCTAATCATCCTATGAAGTTACTCGAAGTTACTTGAAGAAAATTCTATTTAAAGGGGATACAAAACCCTAACTATTCGATCAGCATATATTTAGAGTAAATATATGAAAGTTGAAAATAGAAGTAATTTCAGTCTCTCCAAACATATTCCCTCTAAAAATAAATGTATTAATTCAGTGTTCATGGGTGTATCCATTTTGACTTTTGATGACGTAGCCCGGACCCACCAAAGAGTGCCGGGGAAACAGATACCTGACTCCTCCATTGCAAATACAGAATGTTTATACACTAAAACATTTATTGCGTGATGGCGAATTACGGCTTTAACAACATTCCATTGTGTTTGTAAAGGCCACACATTCACATGTATACAGAGATGTATGCATTTGCTCAAGCTCAATTGGCTAATATGCCTAAGTATAATATTATCTGTGATCTCAGTGCGCGTAGTAGTTCTACAATGTGTATTAGCAAAAAAAAAACCTGACCCAAACGGATTCTGCATTAGGGGTCCAATGGGGCCATTCAATATTCATGGGAAGTAGAAAATTTCTATTTGACACACTTGGATAATTCCGATAAGACATCGGTCCACACCAGCATTCAATGTGCATCTGGCTTATAACAATTGATTTTCTGCCAATGAAATGCACGTGGAATGTTTTGAATAGCCGCCATTCATTACTGAGAATAGATGTTTTTATGTTAACATGTACTTCATAATATAGGAGGCCTGCATGGTAGCTTTGCCGGCACTCTTTGATGGGTCCAGGCTACGTCATACAAGTCAAAATGTGTTCACCTAGTGAACACCTAATTAATACGTTTAATTTTGAGAGCGGGGAATGGCCTTTGTGAGTTAGAAATACTGATAAATGGAGTATTATATGTATATATAAACATAAGCTTGTCGCTCTTTTAAGGTTTCGTTCCCCTTTAACGTTATGATGCCACAGTCACCCATTCACTCAAAATCCATCCGGAATTAGTTTCAATTCTTTATACATGTTAAAAAAGAAACCCATAGCTTAAAATGTATTCGGTTTTCATCACTTGAAAAATTTAACACATTGTCTTCATATATAACCTAAGAATAACCAAATTCACAATAAAATAGGGGATTAGTCACACAAAATAACATCGGTGCTTTTTGTGACTCCTTGCTACTCATATAAGTACTGGGATTATGTCTTACTTCCGCAACGTTCATCTTATCTTATTAGCTCCATTTTCAAGTCTTAATTGCAAAACCACTCACATTTTTGCACAAAACGCACTATTTCAAGGACATCTCGACATTTGCTTTCTTTTAATTTTAATAGGGAATTACTTCAACATTCCCCTTAAAGGTCCATGGCCTGATCGCTAATAGCCTCATCCCCAGAAGCCCAGATTTTACCCGGAAGTGGTCAAAATTTTGGAATCAGAAGAAGGATACTATTTTTCACATGTAACCCTGTGAAATCCTAGGGCTAAATGATGTTTGGTTTGAGAGTTATGAGCGAAAGTGTATTCCATTTTGGTCGACAAATATAAATTTTTTAACACAGTAATCGATGGGGCTCAAAAAATCACGGTTCAGCTGTACATCAAAAACGGATTGAAATATCGAGGCGAAACTTTCCAGATGGGGTTTGGGTGAAGGCCATTCTATCAAGATAAAAAACTCATATACTAAAATCGGACCATCCCCCTTTAAAGTAATCATGACCTGAACGTAGACCTGCAACAAGTCAACGACACTTAAGTCAGGACTTTCGAGATTGTTCTGTTGATTCTAAATTTAGACATGTTATGGGTAAATGAATACGGGTTATGGAAGCACAAGTGTATCACTTTTCCTTATCCTAGATTAAGGAACCTTATCTCCAAAAACACTCCGTTAACACTGGAGATAACGCTTCGTTAACTGGAGATACACAAAGATGAACCCCCAATAACGGTCCCTATCTGGCGTTAACAAAGATGAACCCCAAATAACGCACCTTATCTTAAGTAAACAAGCTTATCTCGAGATAGCAGAGCTGAACCCAAATAACGACCTTATCTGGGGTAACAAAGCTTATCCGGGCTTAAGGTTCTCTTATCTCGAGCTAAGTCACCCTTATCTCCAGATAAGAAGCTGAACCCCAAATAAGCACCTTATCTGGAGTTACAATCCTTAATCTTGGGTTAGCAAAGCTGAACCCTAAAACGGTCCTGATCTTGGTTGTTACACAAAGTGAACCCCAAATTAACGGCGCTTATCTAGGGTTTAAGAAAAGCTGAACCCCAAATAACGGTCCTTATATAGAGTAACAAAAAGCTATCTAGAGAGATAACAAAGTGAACCCAAATAACGAGCCTTATCTTGAGTTAAACACTCCTTTTCTGGAGTTAGACAAAAGGCTGAACCCAAATAACGGGCCCTATCTGGAGATAACCAAAGCTGAACCCCAAATAACGACCGTTATTTGGGGTTCAGCTTTGTTAACCCCAGAAAGGACCGTTATGTTAGGGTTCAGCTTTTTATCTCGAGATAAAGCTGTTAAATTAAGGATAAGGACCGTTATTGGGGTTCAGCTTGTTAACCCTTTGATAGGACCGTTATGTTGGGGGTTCAGCTTGTTAACACTTGATTAAGGACCGTTATTTAGGGTCAGCCTTCTTTATCCGAATAAGCTTCGTAACTACAATAGGACCGGATTTGGGGTGCAGATTTGTTACCCCAGATAAGACGCGGATTTGGGGTTCAGCTTTGTTTCCCAGTTAACGAAGCGTTATCTCCAGTTAACGGAGTGTTATGGGGGTAAGGCTGCCTTATCTAGGATAAGAAGAAAGGTGATACACTTGTGCTTCCATAGCTTATCTCCAAATAACACTCCGTTAACTGGAGATAACGCCTCTCTTAACTGAAGATAAACAAAGCTGAACCCCAATAACGCACCTTATCCTAGGGTTAACAAAACTGAAACCCCAAATAACGCGCCTAAGTTTAACAAAGCTTATCTCGAGATAGCCAGGCTGACCACAAATAACGACCCTACTTGGGGTTAACAAAGCTTATCTTGGGATCAGGTCTCTTATCTCGAGGATAAGGAACCCTATCTCCAGTATAGAAGCTGAACACCCAAATAACGCCACCTGATCTGGAGTTAAACAATCCTTATTAGGGACTAGCCAAAGCGAACCCTAAAATAACGGTCCTTATCTGGGTTAACAAAGCTGAACACAAATAACGGCCCCTGATTAGGGTTAAGAAAGCTGAACCCAAATAACGGTCCTTATATAGACTTAACAAAAGCTTATCTAGAGATAACAAGCTGAACCCAAAAGAACGGTCCTTACCTTGAGTTAACACTCCTATATGGAGTTAACAAAGCGGAACCCCAAATACGGGCCCTATCTTTGGGGGAGATAAAAAGCTTGAACCCACAAAGAAACGAGTTATTGGGGTCAGCTTGTTAACCCCAGATAAGGATCGTTATTTGTGGTTCAGCTTTGTATCTGAGTTAACGAGGCGTTTTATTTGGAGATAAGGGTCCTTATCCCTAGATAAGGTTTCTTCTCTAAAGATAATCTTTGTTAACCCCAGATAAGACGCGTTAGTTTGGGGTTCATCTTTGTTATATAAAGATAGGACCCTTATTTGGGGTTCAGCTTTGTTAACCCTTGATAAGGACCGTTATTTGGGCTAGCTTGTAACCAAGATAAGACCCGTTATTTAGGGTTCAGCTTTCCTTATCTCGAGATAAGCTTTGTTCCCTTAAGATAAGGCCGTTATTTGGGGTTTCAGGTTTGTTGACCCAAGATAAGGACCGTTAATTTGGGGTTCAGCTTTGTTATCTTCAATTAACGAAGCGCTATCCTTCCAGTTAACGGAGTGTTATTTTGGGATAAGGCTTCCTTATCTAGGGATAATAAGAAAGTGATCAACTTTGGGCTTCCATATACGGTCACGGACACTGTTCCCTAGGGAGCGCATAGAACTTTGAAGCGTTGTCCACGCAAGCGGACGGATGAACTTGCTTTCGACAGAGAAGTTTCGATACCATGCGTGAAGTGTGAACATGTACTTGGAATGTGCTAATTATTTGTTTATTATATTTGAACAAGATCCAAGCTTTCAATTGAGATATGTCAAGATTGCGGAGGTTCCTGTTTCAACGTATTTCGAATCTGAACATCTTTAACGATCAAGCTGTAATGGCAGAGGTACTTAGTCCAATACTTATTTCAATATTGTCTTCCACAATCTTTTTAAACTCAAAATTGTTTTTTCATTAATTCGTCCATACTCAGGTTTTATTTCGTATCCAAATAGGCTGTGGGACAATGCCTCTATTCTGTTGTTTTGTAGACTCCATCGGGGGGCTAGGGGAAACCAGTGTAAATTCATAATAACGTTAAATCCATATAATCGTCTGTTCCACAAATAAAACTGGCCCATTTGTTGAAAAGAATAAAATTTCACTTTCAATTTCAATTTCCCCAATACCAGTGACTAGTGGTGCACATAGACTTCAGCACAAGGGAGTTAAGATATTCAATCACCGCCCGTATGGCGGTGTAAAAAACCTTCAGATTCCCTTTCATCTGGGAATGGAGGACCATTTATTATTGCGCGCAGCTGATAGTTTTCAGCTGTTACCGCTCTCCAATTAGACTGAGTACTTTTCAGAACAAAAACGGAACCACATTCACAATAAATAAATTATTGAGCTTCTAATATGCTGTTTCAATTAACTTTGGGCCCCCCCCCATGTTTTTTCATCATTATTTCTACAAGGAAGAACATGAACAAACATCATTAGAGAATGTTGTTGGGCAAGCTTTTACCTAACAACTTGGTGCAGAACCAAAATCCCGTAACTTATTGCTTAACTTATATTCTATTCAAGTTACCACCCACCTTTTACCACCGCGTTTTTCAGAAAGAAATTTAAGTGTCAACGGACCTATTTTAATGTACACTGGTTATTATTGTGAAAAAGAGACGGGTATTTGTCACTCAACCCGCTTCGTGGAGGTGGTAACACCTGGCTACAAAAATGGCCCCACATACCGGGCCCATTGTAATATCTTTGAGCTCACATGGTTTGCTAAGTCTATACATATCTATTGGTCTCTGATATTGGGGAAAAGAATTTTTTTTAATTTTTTATTTATGTTTAAGAAAATGTGCCAGTTTGTATGTGCGTGAAGAGACAGTTATGTGATTGTAATATTTTATTATGAAATTTACACTTGTTTTGTTCCCTTAGCCCCTCGATGGGGACAACAGAATTTGTTATACAGTTGGTTATTTGGTCCACGCCCCTTAGTCTAAACGAGAGATGCCGATCGGATGTTGGATAGTTTTTAGCCTCTGTAATAAATACCGTTCAAAGCGTCACTCTATGGTTCGGCAGACTTGCATATTATCAGAGATGTTTGCAGTTAAAGGCACTATCATTGATCTTAAGAGTCAAATATTCGAAAGTTGCAGGAGTAGTCAAAAGGTGAAGGATGTCCTGTAAATTCGCATAAGTTATTTTTTTCTAATGCCAAATGTCCAAAAGGTCCAGAAACAGATAAGCACGTTTCCAAGTCTGAATCTCCATTCAAATACGTGTTGTAGAATTAAGTGTTCCTACGGACATTAATGACTAACCTATCGATTTTGGGTCTTTTAGTAGGGTGCTTCAGCCTTATAACTTGCAAGAGTATGATAGGGTAGCTACACTTGTTACAGACATGCAAAATCTGATTTGTTTATTATTTTATTATGTGACGTCAAGTGGACGTATTGTGACATTAAAGAACGTATCAGTGATCCTTTCAAAAGAGTCAAAACATTTTAAATTTGCTGGAATAGCTTTAAGGTGAAGAACAATTCTGTAGAATTGTCATAAGATATGTTTTTCGCAAGGCGAAAAATGATTGAAAAGGGAAACAGCAGTGGCCCAAAGATTGGAATCCCCATTGAATACGTGTTGTAGTAAGTGTCCGTACGGACAGTAAATGACTAAAATACTCCGATTTTGTCCTTATTGGTGCTTTTTTGGTTCTATAACTTGTGGGTCTGTTCGGATACTTGTTACGAACATGCAAAAATCCGATTTTTGTTTCGATTTTCTGGTTAGCAAATCACTGATAGTACCTTTAACTTGATTGTGACCATTGATATGCAGTGAGATCTTATTACAAGTGTACGGGTTTTTAAACACAACCCACGCACACGCTAATAACAGGGGGCTCATTTGTTTTCAAATTATCTGTTTATTGTTTGTTTGTCGTTCTTTGTTCGTTTTCATTTGTTCGTTTGTTTGTTTGTGGTTGTTTGTTTGGTTGTTTTTTGGCTGCTTGTTTGTGTTTTATGTTTAGTCTTTTTTCAACGATACCATGTCATTATAGAAATGGGTAGATTTATAACCAATGGGCAATGTGGCCATTTAGATTCGAGAACTATATCAACGGCTCGAAATTTCCGAGCCAAATATATAGATGGGTCGTATATTGGTGTTCGCTAATATAGAAATGGGTCGATTATTTTACAGACGGGAGACATACCTGTATCCCTTTGGTATCAAACTCCCCATCGAAAAAGCCAATACCTACCCTCAATTGTTTAATTCAAAGGTTTAAATATTTGGAACGACGTGGGATGGTAACATATACAATGGTCACATTAGGGGTAATAACGAATGCTTTCGTTATGGTAACATGGTTCCGTCATTTTTCTTGGAAACTCCAGCTAACTTTTCGATTTCTTTTAAATCTCCTTAAACATAAACACCACCTAGGCAAAGTACTTTTAGAGCACTGGGATTTTAATTTCGTTCTACAAGTATAAAACAACTAAACAAGGCGAAAAGTGTTCGCGATATTTGATATTTAATTGGTTTACCTACGCAAAATATGAGGGTAATATGCACCGGCCTGTCCCCCCGCCGTGTACGCTGTTGGCGTAGTGTTCCACTGAGTTGGGGTTACGGTGCGTCGAATTTTTTCTTTTTTGTATAATTGAGCGACTAAACCAATTTTAATTTGAAATCGAAAGTAATCATCTTACTTCTAACTAGGCATTCAAATTCGTTTAATCAAATCAAACTGCGAATATGGTAGATAGTATACACCTCTTGGTCCCTTTCTGAGAACATGATTTGACTGTTTCGCTTGCCTCCTCAACTGCAAAAGCGCATCTCAATCCATTTTAAAAAAGCTCTTCTTGAAATATTCAGGGGAACCGAGGTCAGTACTAAAACCGGATGACAAAATAAGTGCATAAATTCATGGTTGTGAAATCAGTATTTGCAGTATTAATAAAAAAAATACATCGTTCAACCGACGCATGCGTCGTATGGCCGTCCCGGTTCGTGAAGAGGACAAGGGTCCATGAGATCACTCACCAACTTAGGACACTACCTCCAGGACCATTGCAATCTAAGTGTAACTAAAATTGATCGACCCTATTTGTGATACACCAATCAATTTTATGAGTCTTATTTTGGGGCCATGACCTTCTGATGACCTCTCGTGACCTTTGACCCCACTCTTGAAGGGGTAATCTGTGTGCACTACCCCAAACCCAAGGACCATTACATGCAAGTGCCGTGAAAATGTGCGCAAGGATTTGGAAACAGCGCCAATTACGTTTAGTACGGTTAACATGTTTTTCACAGATACACTACAAAATGTTTTACCACAGAAACACACATCTAATGCAATACCAATGTCCTTTTGCAGACGACACAAGAACTATCAAGCAGCAAATTGCTGAAAGGTGTCAACCCTACAATGACAGTATATAAATAAATAAATAGGAAAAAAGAAAGATTTAAAGCCAATTTCATTCAAAAACAAAAGCAAATACGTCATGAAATACTATTAAATGTGCCCCACCCGATTACAACATATAATTTCATGTGTTTCATATAGAAGGCCATCGCCAGCATACCTTAATTCCAAAATTCCTTTGAACCCGATATACTATTTTAGCATGGCCAGTGATCGTGTATATTACAATAGCTCTGTACAAATACTTGTAGCATTATTAGCTTAACAGAGTTCAGGCTAAATATTTTGCAGATGAAATGAAAAAATACAGGCTTTCCAGCTTCCAATGATACCAAAATCTCGAGTTTGATAGGGTGAGTGGTGAGGTCAAGGCTTGATGATTGGGTAGTACCCCTTTAAACTGTCACCAATAAAAGATAAGAACAATTGCGCTTTTGTACGGCAATTGGAATTGCGGTATTTTTTTTAAACAGCTGGCACGTATATCTCGTATAATAGCCAGCCATAAGTCGTGTCCACACGTGTAGTTATTACCGGTATTTACTAAGTCCGATGGAATTAAAAAAACAAAACCACTAATTCCCCTCAAGCCTATTGTACCCTATTGTAATCGTCTCCACATGCGGTCGGACATAAGTCACTTAATACCGGACCTAAATTGATCGGTTTTAGTGTTTGATATAAATTTGCCGTGTGAAGGCACATCGGGTTTAACTCTATCGGACCTAACTAGGCTTAAGTCCGACGATTTAATGCCGAAGAAGAGCAGGGTTAAGTCCGGTCGTAACTTTACGACCGGTATTAGTAAAGTACGTGTGGACATGCACGACCGTACGCTCTGTCGGACTTAACTGTGACCAGTGTTAACAAAAACAAGTAAGCACCTGTTCTACTGACATATTAGATGTGTGAAGGATTTGACCTAAGTGACTTATGTCCGACCGCATGTGGAGACGATTACAATAGGGTACAATAGGCGTGAGGGGAATTAGTGGATTTTTTTAAAATTCCATCGGACTAAGTTAATACCGGTAATAACTACACGTGTGGACACGACTATATTGGTGGACAAGATAGACACATTCCAGGACTACAATACATTCACCTGCAAATGCTACACATGGATCAATTAACAGTTTAATGCATTGTAGTATTGGAATGTGTACATCTTGTCCACCAACATTCCTGGTGACTGGATACGGTCTATCTTTGAAAGATCATTAATGCTTGCTATGTCTGAGGTTGAAGAAATTTTGCTTCTCTCTGGGCAGAAGGTGACATTGTCTGCCAGATTTGAGAGCCTGCTGACCAATTTTATAGCTCTGATAGAACTGTCTGCGGGTAAAATGTGATCTTTAGTTGTCCAGGCGAGTATGAAAGGTGGAATGTATCACCTTCGCCGCATCTCAAGATAAAATTTATGTCTCGAAATAATGACCTGTTAACTAAAAATAACAAAGCTGAACCTCAAATAACAACCATTATCTGAAGTTAACATAGTTTATCTCGGGATCACGACATAAGCTTTGTTAACTGTAGATAAAGGCCGTTATTTGGGGCTCAGCTTTGTTATCTGGAGGTAAGGATTCCGTATAAGGGGCCTTGTCCCTAGATAAGGTTTGTTGACTCCAGATAAGGACCGTTTATTTTTCGTTCAGCTTTGTTATCTCCAGTTAAAGGAGCGTTATTTTGAGATTGGGCTCCCTTATTTCGAGATACGGTGAAAGTGGTTTCTTTCTATACCATCCATGAACAGTATTTTTCGAAGTGCAGGAAAACTGTTGTGTCATTGTATGGGAATGCATGCGAAAATTCCGCCAATAATTTCCAATGATACAAATCCATACAAGTTGAGGTATTATATGGAAAATGTGCACCAATAGTTTGTAGAAGTTGTGTCGTTGTATGAGTTTTTTGAACAAGCTAGCTAAGACATTTAAGTTTCATTTAAGTTAATTAATATCAGCAAGAAATATGGGATGGAAATCAAAATACCAAAAACGAAAGCTATGATATTCTCTCATGAATATCTACTCCAAGTACACATCAAGTTGGATGGTACATCAAGTACTAGTGACACTTACACCATCAAGCGACTCTACCAGCGATACTAAAGGAGATTGTTGTAACTACAGAAGATATGGCTTGAAAAGGACATCATATTAAAGACACTATCAGTGAGTCGGAAAGAGTTCCATATGTTCCCCCCTCATATATTTACACGATACAAAATTTATTTCAATTTTGACCTTTATTAATCAAACACGGAATAAAGAGCCAAATTAAATGTTTTGTTGCATGTAAATATATGAGAGGGGGAACATATGGAACTCTTGCCGTATTCTCATAAGGTACTTTTTCCAACTGAATAATTGACAGAAAAGGAAGAAAACAGCAATTTTCAAAGATACGAAATTCAATTCAATTGCGTGTTGTAGTGAGTGTCCGTACGGACAGAAATGACTAAAATTTCAAATTTTGTCCTTATTAGGTTGATTTCGGTCCTATCATTTGCAGGGTATATTGGAATACCTGTACTTGTTACAAACATGCAAAAATCTTATTTTTGATGTTTTTTTTTCTGATTTAGCAAATCACTGATAGTGCCTTTAACCACCAAACTTCGCCTTGTCAATGGTCTTGTCTATCCAGTTATACTCTATGGTTGGTATTCTGAAAGGGAGACTAACTTTAGACCTGGGTTTAAACCAGGGTTAGTCCTATGTGAGTGGACCTTTTTTCCTTCTAACATACTCTAAAATGTGCTGTAATGGGTGAGAAAATTCCTCATGGATGGGTTGGAACAGCCCATCCATGTGGAATTTTCTCACCCGTTACATTTAACTTTCACATCTTTTTGAACGAAAAAAAAGGTCCACTCTTGTAGGACTAACCCTGATTTAAACCCAGGTCTAAAGTTATTCTCCTTTCAGAATACCAACCTATGACTCTGAAATCTGGACCATCAAATGAACTAAACAAATTAGAATATACGAGAACCATGCATTTCTTCAACCCGATGAATGATTTTTGTCTCTTCTTAAGTGATTCCATACAAATTGTAGCAATGCATGAGAATATACCCGAATGTCCACCAATAGTCAATGTGGTAACATTTTGTAGAAGTTGTCATTGTATGTGATTTTAACAAGTCATCTTTGACAATGAAGTTTAGTGTGAGAGAAATCTTTTGAATGAATCTTTGTTGATACAAATGCATGTTTTTGCAGTTATCACAACTTGTTATGATTTAATCTTTCAAACCCCATACCCCGTGGGGCATCAATTCAAGTTATTTCAATTAAGTTATATCATTGTATCGGAAATGCCCGCCAAAAGAATTACGTGAAGATGCCTCAAATTATTGTGAACGTTTAAAGGGGCATTTCGTGGACCACAGCCTCGTCCCCCTAACTGACCTAAAGAAAATTAAAGTTTTTATATCATCTGAACCTAGACCTAAATATAGTATGTGGGCCTAATCTTACGTGCTGAATCGATCTACTCTAGGAACAACACAGTGGCCTATGATGCAGGGCCATACGAACATTCACTATGAGTTACAATATGCTCATCCACAAGCACACAGTTCAGTGGGTTGTACTTGTACATACATTGACATAAACTGACCTTGTGTGATCTGGGTATCATATATCATACCCAAAAACCAGGGGGTATATTTTCTAAATACATTGGGAATTGAGATTTTACTAGCTCATAGTGATTCGCTCATAACAAACACACTGTCAGAATCAACTGCAATTGTGGAATGAACCATAAACAAAAGTTAAGATACAGGGATCACGAAATGCACCTTTAACTTGTTAGTCTTGCATAAAGGTGAGTCACTCTCTTCACAAGTTCGATTGACACAATGTCTGTTTTCATAATTATCACATACACAGCTTGCCACAATTCGAGATGTAGTAAGCCTTTGGCTCATCAATTATGAAGGAATTTATCCTAGCACTGTCAATGAACTCGTTAGCAGGTACTTAAGGATATGTCAGGTTTAAGCAGAACACGAAGTCAAAGATTCATGAATGAAAACCCTTCGGTCTTTTAATCTGTGATGTAAAGGCCCTTTAATTCTGTGGGTGAGGTTAGGTATACAACAAAGAGGTTCTTTTATAACATTCGGCACTGCGTAAGGCTTAACCCAATATTGCTGTATGCAGTAAATTCAAGGGAAGCCTCCCGAACAGTACCGAAAGATTTATAGGTTTTTAGATTTTAGGCGGATTTCCCTGAAACAGCGTAACCAGATTTGAGGTGCCCATAAGTATTATAATGAACATACGCACTTTGTTATCATAGTTTTGGGCACCACCATATTTGATTTGCATATCGTCGTATTGGAAAGCCCTCATGCTTATATTTATGAAGGCGTGCAAGTGTTTGTTGTCGTTGCATTAACTGAGTAAACAACAACAAACAACAACAGCTGATGCCACTTGCTGTCAGCCTGGGCTCATCATCATTAGATCTCTTTGCGCATTAGCAACACTGAGAATATTAATTAGTCAAAAAAGGTGTCTTATTTGACTAATTAAAAATTAGTCATGCAAATCAGTTGTTTTTTCATTCATTATGTACTTCAGTGCTGGAAATATAACCTTCCTATATTTTAAACTAGTTTTCATGATTACAAAATATTTTCATTACCTCTAAATTTACACTTTAAAATGACAAATTAATGACGGACGAATTTTAATTGACTAATTAAAGATGACTTTAGACTCATCAATGACTAGAATTAGTTTGTCAAACACAAAAATACGAATTTAAGCACACATTGGTCATTTGCTAATTAGTCATTTGACGAATTTTGTAATTAAAAAATCAAAAAGTTGCAGAAATATTTGCAATTATGAAATTTAATCCGAAAATCTTTAAAAACATTCTTTTTAATTCAAACCACTATTTAGCACTATTTTGTGGATTATTAAAAAAATGATGTGCATGACTAATATTTAGTTAGTCAAATAAGACACTTTTTTGACTAATTAATATTCTCAGTGAATGTGGTAGCCTTTTTAGAGGTGTTACGACGTCTCGTGGACGCCAAATACGCTTTAACCACAAACAAATGAGAATTAGGAATGTCTAAAACACAATTACAATTCAACAATGATACACTCAATGTTAAGATTTTACAATCTTACTTAAAAGTCCAATCAAATGTGACGACTTATGTGCAGAATTAAAAATGCGTTGCAGTTCAACGATGATATGTCCCCACAGCGAAGACTCCAAAATGACAACATGCAAAGTTATATAAATCCACAGTATAATCCATGGGAATCTTCAGATTCTTAGATTTAGTTCCTTCCTAATCTACCATACTGGAGATCCACAACTAAACAACTGGCAAAGTTTTTCACTTACAAAATCTCCTTATATTATATTTCGCAACTGGTTTTCCCATTTTGAAATAGTTCTTACAACATCATCATGTTGTAAGATTAGCTGTCGATGACAGCTGAACATAGCCTAACACTGTCCAATTGAATTACACACAAATGACATCATATGCATTGCATCATCTTACATTAAAGGTGCAACGAGAGATTTCAAATGACAGGTGTCCCTAAAAAATGTGAAAATTCTGATTTTTGCCCTGCTGTAAAGCTTTCCATCAAAAATATCCCCATCTGAAAACATTAAGCTGAGAAAAGCTGAAATTTCTAATTTCATATAGGAGCAAATACGAAATTCAGCCTATGTTTTATATTGAAATGTAAACAAGTCAAAATCACCATTTTTCTCTCTTTTAAGACATTTCTGTAGCACAATACATGGTAAGAGATCTATTGAGTGTCTAACCTATATGAAATTACTATTATAACACAATATCCAGGTGCCTCAAAATCTCTCGTTGCACCTTTAATGACATCATGGGAAACTACCTATTTTGCAACACACAACAGATGGAAAAAACGGACTATTTATAGTACTTAGCTCTATCTCTGATCTGTAAACAACACCTGGAACCATCTCAATATAGCGGTAGAGGAATTCCATATTTCTCTTCTCAAGTAAAATAGCGAAATAAAATAATATTTTTAATCACCACGCGATTCGATTCTTCCTTTTTATAGTTCTATGGCAAAGACATGCAAACATGTAATGTCTTTGGTGACAAGCGCGGCAAGTACATGTTGGTTTTGGATGGAACAAAACAAATTAACCCTTAATGCTAAGAAGACCAAATCTTTGCTATTCTGTTCCCGCCCCAAACCGGACCAATCAAAAGATCTCAGTCTATTCTTAAATGATGTCAAGCTTGATAATGTAAATACTTGCACGTATTTAGGCCTCACCCTTGATCAAACCATGAGCTGGGAACCCCACATAAATAATATGTGTGTTAATATCTCAAAATACATTGGGTTGTTCTACGGTATCAGGGAGTGGATGTCAGCAGACCATTTGAATACAATATACAAAGCATTAGTGATTCCTCGTCTAAGTTATTGTGATGCTATCTGGGGCAATTGTAATGATACTCTTCAAAGCAGGGTGGAACGACTTCAAAATCGTGCTGGGAGGGCTATTCTTAGAGTTCCTGTTAGGACACCCTCAAACATTTTACGTCACAAATTAAACTGGAATTCGTTGTCTGATCGTAGAAAGAAAAATCTGTGCCTCACTGTGTTTAAATGTCTTGCTGGTCTTGTTCCAGAAAACCTTCAAAATTATTTTACTTTAGTTAGGGACAACCATGGTCACAATACAAGGGGTAGTTCACATGGCAATTTTGCTCTTAACTTAAAACCCAAACAGAGGCTGGCAGATGATCATTTTTGTTCAGGGGGGGGCTAAAGTATGGAATTCGCTTTCTAATGATATTAAAAGTCGTCTTCCAAACAGCATAACAGTTTTTAAAAACAAACTTTTAAATTGTTAATAATTAACAGCAGTATTGTTTTGTACTTAACAATTTTTTTGTTTAATAATCCGAATTTCCAACTATGTGTTAGTATCTGAATGTATTAAACTGCTTTATAATTTCTATTTTGCCTGTTTGTATAATTTGTATTAAATATAAGTGCAATTGAATTATATAAATATCTTTGATCTAAAATTGAGCATGAGCAGGCCCTGTATGCTAGCTTTTAATATTTGCCTAGGTAAAATATTTACTGTATATTTCAATATACAAACAAACAAACAATCTCTTCGTTAAATAAAACACAACTAAAAATGAGAATGAAAGATTCTTATTGCTTAGCTATTAAAACATCGTGTCATATTGGTTGGGTAGTCCAATCTTTTATCGTAGTAAAAATGAAGGACTGCCCACATAACAAGATATTCCATATACATTTATTCACTGAGTATACAAGAGTACAAGAAGCGGGCGCTAATCTTACGTTGAGCTAGTAGTAGAGACAGTTATTGCAACATTGTCGCAGGCAAAGGGAAAAACAGGCATGATAAGTACAGCCTGTCTAAAAAAATGGTACAATCAAAAACCGATTTTTTTCAATATTATATCCCAACATAAGTAAGTTGTTTTGTATATCACATTCAAGAGAAAAGACCAGGCTTTCCAGGAAATTTTGTTTCATCTCAATTGCTTATTTTAATCGAGAGATAACTCCAATTTACTGCATAACACAAAAATCGAGTTTGTGCCACTTTCTGGTTGAGTGAAAACGGTGAACGAATTAGTTAAACATAAGTTATTCACACTTGAACAGATATGAAATTCATTAACTTCATAAAGAAATTCTAAAAGATACGAAAACAGTTACGTAATGGTGAAGTTATGATCAGTAAGTTCTGGCTTTAAGATAAAGTGAATAACATTCGACATACTGTTGTTTGTCAGAAGAGAACCGTGAGCGTACAGCCGGCGAACAGCAACCTGGAGGAGAGAGTTTTTATGGTCTTGAAGTATCATGAAACGCAAATTCCTACCACCACTTTGATACTTTGCTTCCAAATTCGATTTTTTATTGACTTCAACAACTAGAAAATACGCAAAAATAGTGCAATATTTTAAACCATTTCTTTGGATTTGGAGTGTTTATTTTGGTTGCAATTTCATTCTTTCTGGCATGATTTTTGATAGATGTTGAAAAGCACCTGGTCAGTATCTCACATACCATTGCCTTTGTTTATGTATATACCTTATTGTTATTGACTGTTAGCTGGAAGCAGTGACATCACTGCCACCATTGTGCATCTGGCATGCTTTTTGATAGATGTTGAAAAGCACCTGCTTAGTAACTCACATACCATTGCCTTTGTTTATGTATATACCTTATTGTTATTGACTGTTAGCTGGAAGCAGTGACATCACTGCCACCATTGTGCATCTGGCATGCTTTTTGATAGATGTTGAAAAGCACCTGGTCAGTATCTCACATACCATTGCCTTTGTTTATGTATATACCTTATTGTTATTGACTGTTAGCTGGAAGCAGTGACATCACTGCCACCATTGTGCATCTGGCATGCTTTTTGATAGATGTTGAAAAGCACCTGGTCAGTATCTCACATACCATTGCCTTTGTTTATGTATATACCTTATTGTTATTGACTGCTAGCAGTGACATCACTGCCACCATTGTGCATCTGGCATGCTTTTTGATAGATGTTGAAAAGCACCTGGTCAGTATCTCACATACCATTGCCTTTGTTTATGTATATACCTTATTGTTATTGACTGCTAGCAGTGACATCACTGCCACCATTGTGCATCTGGCATGCTTTTTGATAGATGTTGAAAAGCACCTGGTCAGTATCTCACATACCATTGCCTTTGTTGATGTATATACCTTATTGTTATTGACTGCTAGCAGTGACATCACTGCCACCATTGTGCATCTGGCATGCTTTTTGATAGATGTTGAAAAGCACCTGGTCAGTATCTCACATACCATTGCCTTTGTTTATGTATATACCTTATTGTTATTGACTGTTAGCTGGAAGCAGTGACATCACTGCCACCATTGTGCATCTGGCATGCTTTTTGATAGATGTTGAAAAGCACCTGGTCAGTATCTCACATACCATTGCCTTTGTTTATGTATATACCTTATTGTTATTGACTGCTAGCAGTGACATCACTGCCACCATTGTGCATCTGGCATGCTTTTTGATAGATGTTGAAAAGCACCTGGTCAGTATCTCACATACCATTGCCTTTGTTTATGTATATACCTTATTGTTATTGACTGTTAGCTGGAAGCAGTGACATCACTGCCACCATTGTGCATCTGGCATGCTTTTTGATAGATGTTGAAAAGCACCTGGTCAGTATCTCACATACCATTGCCTTTGTTTATGTATATACCTTATTGTTATTGACTGCTAGCAGTGACATCACTGCCACCATTGTGCATCTGGCATGCTTTTTGATAGATGTTGAAAAGCACCTGGTCAGTATCTCACATACCATTGCCTTTGTTTATGTATATACCTTATTGTTATTGACTGCTAGCAGTGACATCACTGCCACCATTGTGCATCTGGCATGCTTTTTGATAGATGTTGAAAAGCACCTGGTCAGTATCTCACATACCATTGCCTTTGTTTATGTATATACCTTATTGTTATTGACTGTTAGCTGGAAGCAGTGACATCACTGCCACCATTGTGCATCTGGCATGCTTTTTGATAGATGTTGAAAAGCACCTGGTCAGTATCTCACATACCATTGCCTTTGTTTATGTATATACCTTATTGTTATTGACTGTTAGCTGGAAGCAGTGACATCACTGCCACCATTGTGCATCTGGCATGCTTTTTGATAGATGTTGAAAAGCACCTGCTTAGTAACTCACATACCATTGCCTTTGTTGATGTATATACCTTATTGTTATTGACTGCTAGCAGTGACATCACTGCCACCATTGTGCATCTGGCATGCTTTTTGCCAGATGTTGAAAAGCACCTGGTCAGTAACTCACATACCATTGCCTTTGTTGATGCATAGACCTTATTGTTATTGACTGCTAACTGATGGCAGTGACATCACTGCCACCATTTATTGTGCATCTGGCATGCTTTTTGATAGATGTTGAAAAGCACCTGGTCAGTATCTCACATACCATTGCCTTTGTTTATGTATATACCTTATTGTTATTGACTTTTAGCTGATAGCAGTGACATCACTGCCACCATTGTGCATCTGGCATGCTTTTTGCCAGATGCTGAAAAGCACATGGTCAGTAACTCACATACCATTGCCTTTGTTGATGTATAGACCTTATTGTTATTGACTTTTAGCTGATAGCAGTAAAATCACTGCCGCATTCATTGTGTATCTGGCATGCTTTTTAACAGATGCTGAAAAGCACCTTGTCAGTAACTCACACACCATATAGACCTTATTTTTATTGACTCTTAGCTGATAGCAGTGACATCACTGCCACCATTGTGCATCTGGCATGCTTTTTGCCAGATGTTGAAAAGCACCTGGTCAGTAACTCACATACCATTGCCTTTGAATATTGATCTGACAGGTGCAAGGTGGTTTTATACCTCATATGTATGTAGCAGCGAGACATGCAATGAAATGTAGTTTATTAGAAGCAAAATCAGCAAATTACGTGCAGTCTAAACATGCAAATTATTTTTAAATAAGTGCAAAATATTCTAGTAAGAGTTCTCTTCAGTCCGGATGAATATTTGTGAATATTCTTGATTTTTTTTTATTTATTGAATACATAAATTTTGTAATAAAATAATTTTTAAGATAAAATCAAATTTATTTTTTTAATAAATAAAAAATATTTTTAATGTATTTATTTTTTGATTTTATATTGAATATATTTTAGTCTGCTTGAATATGTTTTAAATATTTTTCTTGGCTGGACAATTTTAGGGATGGGTTCAAAACTCAGCCGCCGGTTGACTAGCGGCCTATGGTGATTGAACCATCTTTCTTAGAATAGAAACCGATTCCAGCAAGAAAGAACCGGGCGAACCGGCCTGGTGGGCACTGACATTAGGAAGTGGTACGGGTATGTGCGGCTCTTAAGACCCCCATTTCGCGTTTCTTCAGCAGTTCCTAAGACCCCCATTTAAAGCATAATTCAGTTCTTAAGGTCCCCTTTTGCGGGATTTTCCTCAGAAGCCAAATGTTGGCCAAATTACAGCTCCCAAGCCTGCAATTTTTCTCAAAATATCAGTCTTCAAGACCCTTCTTTCGGAGAAAAAATCAGTTCACAACCCTACCTGAAAAAAAAAGTTGAGTGCCCCCGGGGGAACCAGTGGGCAACCATCGATTGAGTTTGGAAGCTTCTCCTAATAATTGTCTTCAGCATTACTTGAGTAATTTGAGTCCGAGTCATTGTCAAAACCATTGGGTGAATTTAATGACAGCCTACGAAATGGTAAGAGATATGGTCGTTTTCTCCAGTATAATTCCCTCAGAAGTGCCGACGTAATCAGGGTGCGTTAAACCGGATGGGGGCACTTATTACTTTCCTTTTAACTTTCTTTTAGGTAGGGATGTGCGGGCAACAATTTTCCGTACTTGAGGCTTGGGCACTGATTTTGTCTCTCAGAGTCGGGCCTTAGCACTTAAATTTTCGAAAATTTGCTTTGCATGCTTTGTAACTGAATATATTGGCTAAAATTTACTCATGATGCAAGACTTTTTCGCCCAAAAGCCTGAAAGTGACCCTTGCAGAACTGATTATACTACAACTGGACCCGTAAAAACTGCTAGGGAGGCGGAAATATTCCAATGTCATGTGGGGTCACTTCAACTGTTTGCTTTCTTATCTTACACACAACTTTCGCAGACTCTTAGAATGGCGCTTTCTACTGTACACCAAAATATGCGCTAATAATTTAAGATTAACAATATAAAGGGTCCCGAAATGCACCGTTACAATATTTGATTATTTTTCATGGACGGTATGTTGGATCACCGCCTGTATTAATACTAATCGGATACATTTAACCTCAACTCGATATTCCTCCTCAGTCGATCGACGCTGATAGCGTGTGTTTTGAATCAATCCCATGATGCATGGCAATATGCCTATACCGTCTTTTAACTAAACACATTGCATTAACTATGGATCAACCGTGTTCAAAAGTTTAAGAACCACAAGACATTTTCATAATCATGCAAAAAATTCCCTAAGAGGTACTAACAGCTTTGGTGGGCTAAAATGAGCGTTAAAGTCACGTTTTTTATGTTTAAGAATAGGATTTTTATGTGATCAATGACCCTATTGAGGTGAAATTTCCCAACCTGGTGCATTGTGGATGACTCAATACACCCCACTTCTGATAGTATGCTAGTGAACACTATATTAAACAAGAACAGAATTACTTTTCATTCTGAAATTTAATCTATGTTTAAAAATACTCAAATTACCATATATAGACTGTCGTTATTTTTCACAACATGTATCCGGTCACTGTAGTTAGCGAGTGACGGGTCATGGATGGTCACAAATGCAATTTTTCTATAATGCGATCGGTTGTTTGTTGCCTTTTCTTACCAATCATTTCCCTTGGATTCCTTCTTTATATCCGAATCTATTTTTTGTGATTGATTATTATTAACTTTCCGCAATGACCTTTGAACATTTCCATTTTTGATTTCTATCTCCCTTAACCATACGTTTACGTAGTACATCACTTATAAACCTTTTTTTAATCCTTGTGACAAGACAAACCCTTTGGTTACCTTGTTGTTACAGCAATCCAAGAATTTATTAATTTTTGACCCGTGTATTATGAATTTTCCGTCAAACCCCCCCTTCCTCTTGGATTCCGCCCACACTTTCATGAGGGCACCCCCGCTAATTTGTTCATTAACCTTCATAGAAGATAAATCCCTGAGAAATGATGCTCTGCTCCTCCAGTCTCCACGGTTACGAATTGCTCCAAATGACCCAACAAATTGTGCACAAAAGAACCTATAAGTCACACTCCTTTAAAATTCGACCCACCCCACCCCACACCCCCCTGATGCACCCAGAACCCCATTAGAATAACATGGAGGCCTAAATGGTATGAAATCCACGAGCATTTTCATAGACTTGCTTGTTGCAGCGGTAACGCCAACCTTTTTTCGAGAGGTTTTATTATTGATCAAGTACCTCTGATTAAACTGATAAAATTAATACATCGATTCGTTCAGTTAACCAAACGTTGATTCCTGACACTGGCCTTTCAAATTTAACAGGATTAATCTTTAAACCGATGACTTTTGATCTTGGTTTTTACTAATTTTTGACCCCCGCTCGACTTATGATACTTATTATCTTACGTTCCCGGAGCACTGGAAAGAATGAGCCTTGCATGCATTCAAACAGCATTTGCCAATTTTTCATTATGCTGACAGTATTATAATGACGCTATTTAACAGCGCTTTTTTCTGTGGAGATAATAATCGCTCAATAAATTCTTCGCAGCTCTAAGTGTCTGAACAGCGCTGATCATGGTTGGGCCGTTCAGTTGTTTTCGTATCGTACGCTCATGAAAATCATTTTGACATCACACTAGTAATGAGCCTATTCGATTTCATTTCTGGTGATTGCTCCCAAGGTGGTTTTAAACCAATCCCATCATGATTGCAAATGTGACTATACTGTTGGCTGTACTTAACACAATTCAGTAACTCAGGGAAAAAAGTGGTCAAAGATGTTGATGACCACAACACATTTCATGATTTATGACAAAAATTCCATTATAAGTACTAACTTGTGGGCCAAAATGAGTGAACAATTCATGTTTTTGTGTGTGTGTTTTAAGGATAAGGCAATTTTGTGGGATCACATGACCTTATTGAGGTAACATTTCCGGGCAACCTGATGCCTTGTGGGATGGGCTCAATATACCCTTTGGGATGGCCCTATTATACTGAAAGAAATTGTTAACCTACTTGCCGATTAAAGGTACGTGTTTCGATCGTCTTTGTGATCCCCGTGATTTACCCGGAAGTAGTATCGATTTTGATATCAGATGAAAGGTTGTATTTTTCTCATTGTCGTCCTGAAATTTCAGTTTTCAAATCAATTTCATTCCCAAGAGACAAAATAATGACGTTTTAATGGTTAACCATCAATATTAGCACAGTAATGAACAATATTGCTTCTACCATCAAAACCGCAAGTTTGTTTCCCACGATACTTGGTGGGGAGTGTATACAAGTGCCAGGCTCTCATACCAAGCATAGAGAACACAATAGACATAAATCGGAAGAAGCATTTTAACAAGAAAGTTGAAAAAATGTAGCTCCCAATTCCTACCCAACTTCAGCCTAGACTGACCTAACATAAAAGAATGATTTATACTTCCACGTACCTGTCAATCAAAGAACAAGGAGATTGATAAATCAATACTCGAAAGATGAGCCACCTGACCCACATTATTCTGACACACTTATGAATTCGGAACCTTAAGGGAATAAAAGTTGGTATATTCCGTGAAGGGTTTCCGAATTCATAAGTGTGTCAGAAAAGTGGGTCAGATGGGTCACCTTACAATACACCCTTTACAATCAGAAAACTAAAACTGACGACCGGTATTGCTATACAATATGAAAAACATCTAACGACCCATATCCAAAAAAGAAAGCTGACGTTGCATAATATCATACAACTAAAGCTTTGTATATAACTTCACGGATGCATCAGATGCGTGCTGCATGTTCACATGAATGTGCTCCAGGAGCTATTGAACAAGGAATATCCTTTAGGAACTTACACAAGAGATGTGTATCTTTATGAATCAAGTAAAGTTCAGGGCCGAGACACGCTTCACGCATACCTCGGAATGTAGAGCAATATTAATATTCTGCGTTCCTGTGAGGGTAAAGGAATAGTTCAATTAGTGAGAGAAGGGTAAGGATTTTTTTTAATTCAGCCACTCTTTTTTTCCTGCCACCCAATCTTGTATGCATTTATCTTCGGGCTTCGCTCGGCAATGGGCCAAACTTTCTTCAGGTACATTCTCAATAAAAGCTTGAAGTTTGTTCAGTGTGAAACAGGAGCGGGGATATTTTGGCACTTTGATGTTAAGTGCAACAAATTTAGCACGTTTCAAGAGATGAAGAGAGGAGCACCGCAGTTCTTCGACACGCAGTCGACGGAGACCGGGTTCTATTTATTGCACTACCCCCAAGTTGAATAAATGAGCGTTCAAATACCACTGGGCCACTTGTTGGATTTTTCTGTGTCACTTACGGTACTAAGTGTGAATTTAAATTACACCACAGCTGTGGATTAAATCATTACAAGTCTCCTCCTCGAACGCTTCATTGGGAATAACGTAAATGAGCCGTGACTACACCCGTCTGAGGAGACTTCAAAGATTTATGTCAAAAATAATAACATAGCGAATGTCTGAAGGATTGGGCATGATTTTACACTTTATGGAAAATAAAGAATTATTTAAATACAGTTATTAAATACTGATTTACGGCTTACAAATCAAATTCTGAAACGTCTGTTTAAATACATTACATAATCATAGTTTATTTCATAAGTGTTCACCCCTCAATACGGTGTTAATAAGAATAACTTACCCCCAGATGACTTAGACATAACATAATCCATTATGTCTCCCCTATTCTTATCATGCTTTCTTCATTAATATTTGTCAAATTCATTGTAAAAAACACATTTTATTTTCAATGTTTAACTACATTACCTGTCCCGTTGATTGAACTGGCTCTACATCTATACTACTATAGAATGGACATTTTTGTGCGTTTGTTTATGTATGTGTCTGTCCAGTTTCTGAAATCGATCGATCTGAAATTTGGCAAGGAAATGGGGGAATCCGTGGTCGGGTTGTGGTCGTCTTTGCTAAGCTGGTAATTCAGCTGAGAACCGCGATCTAGTAGTAACTATTTCAAAGAAATAGCCCAAATTGCATAGACGTCGCATATATCAAACGTGTACAGGTGCTTTTTCATAACATTTTAATTTCTTATCAACGGCTTATCAACTAAAAGAATTTACGTGGTTTTGTTAATTCTTCTTCTTCTTGCGTGTGAGGCAGCAGCTACATATGTTGAAGTCGGTGGAGCCAGCTCACTGTTGATTGGTAGGGGTTTGAGAGGTCTATATCCACCGAAGGACGAAAGGTAGGACACTCATTGAGAATGTAATCCGCAGTCTGTGATGGAGAACCACATTGGCAGGCTGGAGATGGTCGCAGCCCCCATCGGTGCATATTGCTGTTGAAACGACTGTGCGAATCCGGTTCAAGGTGACCCATGTTCTTTGCGTGGAAGATTAATACCAGGTGTGAGTTCTGTCATAGGTGTAATAGTGAGTTGGTCTGGTCTTGGAGTATCTAGCCACGCAGTGTTCCATGTCTGTAAAATGTTGAATGGGGAGCTGGTGAATTTAGCAGCGTGTGATTCTTTGACAATGTTATGCAGCAGGTGCTTGTTGTCCAACAGAGCCTTATTCACCAGTGGTGTTCTCTCCGAAGCACTGCAGGTGCAATGCCTGAAATCACCGGGAGAAACTCAGATGGAGTGGGACGAAGGCAGCCAGTAATGGTTCTCATGGTCTCGTTCGTTGAGTACTCTTTCCAGCTTCTTTGTGTGAGAGCTAGACCAGAGCTAGGGCGGTGGTGCCTAGAGTCGTTGGGTTAGCACCCCATGAGGAACCAGCAAGGCGGCCCACGAGGTTATTCCTCGAAGATACCTTTGCGAATACTGACTCGAGGTGCTGCCGATAAGTAAGCTGCCGATCAAGCTTCACTCCCAGATAGGTTGGTGTAGGATTGTATGGCAGAGGCGCTCATTTGAGGTTGATTTGAAGCTGGCAATGAGCCTCTTTTGTGTTTGTTTGTTTATTTCTTCTTTAAGAAATTTTTGTTTGTTTATTTCTTCTTTGGTGTTGAGATGGAAGGCAGTAGCGGTGGTCTTGGCTTCACTCACGCACGCACGCATTGCACCCGCACGCAAGTAGCCTAAGTCTCGCTAATGTCCAAACCACGAAATACGTTGAGATATAGTAGATTAGTAGAGTACGTGTGGTCCAGTGGAAAAGCGCAGGACTCGTGATCGTTAGACTGTTAAAATCGTGAGTTCGAGCCCCACTGTGGTCAACGTGTTTGTGTCCCTGGGCAAGATACTTAATCTCAATTGCCTCGTCGACCCAAGCGAAATCTGGGTAGCTGCAATGCTCTGGGGAATATTACAATATTTAGGTATATGCATTTCAAAATGTTTTTAAAAAATGCCCAGAAATCCAAAATAAGCCTTTTTATATCATCACTCTTCACAAATGCTCGACTTGCTGAACACGGGCGGAGGCCATCGGGTTGGTACATTTGTGACCCCACTTTGCCTGACCCGACTCAGAATTCAGCAGCCTACTCTCTTAATTCCTTAGATTTATTGTTAAGTCTAAGGTGACTGGAATTAGTGACAAAACCTTTTGGGATTTAAAAACAATTCCTTTAGATTCAAATATAAATCTTTAAATGATTTTATAAACAATTTTTAACTCATTTAAAGGTTTATTTTCAAATCAAAAGGACTTATTTTAAGTAAGCCTTTTCACGGATTTAAAATGTTAAGTCCAAAAAGGTTTTGTCACTAATTCCAGTCTCGTTAGACTTAAAAATAAGTCTAAGGAATTAAGAGAGTAGTATAGTATCACATGCACTTTATTCCGTAAAGGCTGCCGAATTTCCGAGTCCGGTACAAAATGAACCAACCCGAGGACATCGGCCCGTGGGTGATTTTTTTCGTGACGTAACACTACTCACTCCTCTGCGCTTCCGAGTACATCAGCTATACATGAGCTCACCTAATTGGATTGATTCTGTACTCTGTTATATGTCGTTTATTATAGCCACATTTAAATAGGAAGACATGTTGTGTAAATGACTTGCGCTTATCCTCCTGCTTGGGCTCTGTTGGCAGTGTTGACAAGTTGTCTTACCTCTGTTACATCATCGGCTGAGTTGTCAGGGTCGTTGCTTTTTCAACATCGTTTTTGGCCATACCATTGGTTGGCTTTTGTTTTGCACTATTACTCACTTAATTCTTTCACTTTGTTGATTGGAAACCGGCACCATGTTTTGTTTAATTTTTTTTATTTGTTTGGTATGCAACACATGCAAACTTGGAATTCCATTGCAAAATCCCTTTAAATAGAAAATTCGTCATCGGTATGGTATCCTCATCAAACTGATCTCATCAATAGAAATGATCCAAAGACGCGGAGCCCGCTTTATAATGAATGGCTACAAGAAGACCAGTAGTGTCTCAGAAATGATTAAGAATTTAAACTGGTGCTCCCTTAAGGATAGGAGAACTGCATCCAGATTAACCATCTTACACAAAGCTAGGATGGAGTCCTGCCCCTGCCGGTCAACGACCCCCTGCTGCCGTTCTGTCGCCACTCACGACATACGCAATCAACTGATTGCAGCTAATAAGAACTGCTTCTCATTTTTTTCAGAACTGTATTACACTGGAATAAATTACCATATACAATCACTACTATCACATACCCTAGTAACTTCAAGCAACAAGTCATCAACCACTTGCTTAAAGCAACTTGACTAAGAGCTACTAAGCAGATATCCATACGCACACCGTTCCAGTCCGTTTGGCTTCACGTGAAGTGTTGGACAGTATTGTCGGTATTGTTACAGATACAGATAGAGAGACCTATTTTGACAAATTGCTTAGATACAACATGGGCTAATTATGTAAGGTCAATATTTAATCACTTTTGTGTATGTGTTATGAAACTGACATTCATGATCCATATCCTTGTCTTCCGACTTACCCCCCAAAAGCCTAGATTTTTATATCACTGAACCGTTGCAACGCGTTGGTCCAAGTAGAGTAGCCTGATTCGATCTACTCTAGAAGAACCTTTGTTTCTGTCCGTAAACAGGTAGAAGTTATATTATAGAACACAGTTGCCACGGGCACCCTGAAAAGAACATTTGCGTATAACATCAAAACGCACAATCAGAATCAATTGACATTTTTTAGGATATCTAATAAACGATAATAAAGATTTAAATGCTAGAATCATGAAATGCTCTTTAAGGTGAATCGGAAAATTTCCTTTAAAATGGTTACCCTACGTTTCCAGAACATTACTGTGTTTTTTGGAGATCGATGATTGTACCGCAAGATGGCGCAAACGCAAATATACAACGAACACTCAACGCATTTCTACCATCCTGCCAAACAAATTCAGCACATGAGTGGTTTCATTTAAATAGTGTGGCAACATTTACCTTTCCTTTAGAATCAGAGACATAACCATTTCTATTTAGCCGTCAATAAACTCCATCCACTGATTCAAATCTTCAGCAATTATTAGGCCTTTTGGAAACAACATTTAGGTGCAAAATGTGATGCGATCTGGAAAAAAATGTTAGCTGTCGGACTTGGGTCAGTTTCAAGACTGCGTGCCTGTCGATAGAGTTCTTTGTTTGAGTCGCTTTGGTATGTCAGCGGGCATCAATGAACTGTGCACATTACAATGGTGGTTAATTCATACGGATTGTAATGTGCGCATTCATTTGCTACCCGCTGGCTGTTCCAGGTATTGATATTGCTTGAAATATTTAAATTAGGTCAGCGAAACATCTGTCAAACATGTACTAATATTTAAACATTTTATAATGAATGTTGTCCTTTTTGAAGGACTCATCTTGTTTTGGTCTGATTTGCTGTCTCATTGTTGAGAGTTGAAAGTAAGGTATCTCTTTTCTTGTACCAGCGTAATTAAATTAAGCATACGTCTTTTTACTAGAAATTTGGCCTCCGCTTGACAGGATCCATTTTGTCGTCTGGAACGGTTGACATATACTCAGGGGCCATGTTTTCTTGCAAGAAGATTTGAGATAAACTAGAATATCGCGGTACTCGGCTTGTGCGTTGGCTATATTCAGAGAATATACAGCGTGAGCCACCCTTTTCTTGTTAGCCAATCGGAATAAACATGCAATGAGGTATTTAATATATGTATTTCGTGATGGCAGGTAACATGCTTGATACTTGTGTCCACCACTACCTATATGCTAAGTTTATTTGTAGAGCATCTAATCATTCTGCTTAGAGAAGTGAAGTTTACCTTTTGGTTGACGAAAAACATATACCGATATCCGGTCGGAAATCCAAGTGGTCCTTAAAAACACACTTGAGCTTATATTAATTCAGTCTTCTACCTGGAGTTTCGGATGGCCTCACCTTTGATCATGTATTTGCGCGAGATACATATCAAGAAAGATACTGACATGTATCACATGGTTTACTACAGTATTTGTTATCTAGAATCTGAATGCCTTTTAAATTCATTTATTTTCACCTCTATGAGTTAAGCCCAGTAAGTTAATATTTGATTTAGAACACGTTTGACTCACGTTTAACTTTACAGACTCGAGCGAGTGCGAACTGCGAAAAATTATACGACTTATGAAGTTTGCTTGCTCGGGTCCATCTACCGAACATAACTTCAGACTACATGTTATTTCCGCGTTTCTGTTGGGGATCTCGAAGTTTGAGCTCAAATTTGGTGTACCTCAAGGATCGGTCCTTGGACCACTTTTTGTGTTATTGACAATTATCATCAGTAAAATTATTCGAAAGCATGGTATCAACTTTCACATATACGCTGATGATATCCATCTCTATCTGGTTTTCGATCCCAAAACAAATGGTGCTGCCGAATTAGCATTGACGAGATTGTCATCACGCATAAATGATATCCATGAATGGATGACAAGAAACATGCTGAAGCTGAACAATACCAAACAGGTTTTTTCCTTGCAGCATCGCCTTATATAACTTGTTGAAGTTGAGCATGTATCTCTTCAAATCTGTGATATAAAGATCTTCCATCATCTGTGTATTATTAATGTATTTGTTAATTTTTGTTCGTGTTTCTAAACAGTTGTGGTCATTAAAAAGTGAATATACCTAAAAGAAATAGAAATAAAGAATATTATTGTTATCATAATTAATATTACTATTATTATTATTTACCTATCCTTATACATATAGCCCCGGGCATATAGCAAAGTAAACGTTACACTCTAAAAACAGATAAGTTAGCGGGAGCTCACCAGGATAATTTGTCCAATTTTTGACACAATTTGGATCAAATACAATAAAAATTTGATCATTTGGATACCAAAATTAGCTAAAAAGTTGATAAACAACTTAGTTGTCTCCCTGCAGTCATATTTTTTGCTTTAAGTCTGTACGGCAAAATGTGTATTTCGCCATATATCCTTCTATGTTGTACCATTCATTCCGTTGAAGTTAATTTATATACTTACTTCTCATGCTGATTAATTTAATAATTCATTCAAATTTATGTTCATTTATAGAAATCTGTGCGAATTTGAACGACGGGCTGTCAAGTGGGATTTTCATTTGTTAAATGTGCCTCACAGAAGGTGAGTTTGTAAATACGATGCGAACTGATACTAATAATGGCTTCGAGAATCCAATTTAACGTATATAATCTGGCTTCATCCTAAAAGTGAGTCGTAAACATTTATAAATAGGATGCCGTTAATTGCTTTGTTCCCAGAATCACGTTTCTGATTAATCGTGTACTCTACAAGAATTGGATAAAAGTCCAGATTTTCTTTGACTACCCGGCCATCATAGCCGATCATTCACGCCCAGGTTTTCTCGCGATTGCAGTTGAGATTTACTGCGATGCGCTCATTTATTCCCTGGTCACTAGTTTTTCAGATTAGTTGATTACATGTTATAGAAATTTAAGTAACCAATAAAAAAAAGTTTCTAAAATAATTCAGTAGTAACATCTTCAGCCCTAGAAAGACAAGAAAGAAAATACTAGATAGAAAGTTTAAAGTATATTGAATTACACATGGAAAGCAGTACGACAAATTTTAAATTTGATGAAATTCAGGTATTAACGTTTCAAATTGTTCCAATTACAAACCACATTCCCATTTTTTTAAGAGGTTGGTGGTTGAATATATTTTGACTTGGTTGGAGTCAAAGTACTAAAAAGTCTGATGTATGAATAATGATTGGAATCTCACTTCCATAACGACGAGATTTATAAATCCGTCTTATCCTCAAAAGTGAATTAAGTACCTCAGCTAGTTATGCACATCAAGAACTGCTCGAACATGCAGCATGTTAATCTTACAGCTTTGGCTTATGAATCACCTCGGTTGACATGGAAATTTTGTCATCGCCAATTTTGCTAGACGCTTATTAACTTATTGAGCACATTCTATTGACAATACACGAAACTCAGTTATCATCCTCCAGATAATTTGCCAAGAACTAACTGTGAAATGCACTGTTGTAATGAGTTATGCATTGCATAGCAAATTCCCTGCCTGGAGTGCAGATAGTGTGCAAATGATGGGCCACTCGTGTGCGTGAAAACCCTTCCGTTTTCAAAGAAACGCATTGCTGGAGCCTAAACATTTTCTCATGGGATTGGGCGTATACCACATTTCCCTTTGGGAGACTGCAGACGCACGTATGAGGACGTGGTCCGAAATACAATCATTCATACATTCATATATCGGGACATACATAACTATATACACACACGTGTTGCGTTCCAAGCTTATACTTATGCAAAGTTTGCTACACTAATTAAAATGTTCTAAAAACGTCGTTTTTAACTGTCAGCCGGGGCTCAAAACCGGCAATCCTGTAAAATGGATTCAAAACGTTTCAAATACCGGTAAAACTCCGTTTTTAAAACTGTTGTGAGTCCCACTGCCAGTCAAAACGCCGTTCTTTAATGCCATTTTTTAACAGTGTACCAGCCTATTGGCCAACGGAATAAATTGCATTCCAACCATGTACTAAAACCCCGTTTTGCTAAGGGACGTTATTCAAGGGTCCATTGTTCCGAAAGAAACACGATGTCCATACTTCGAAGGTTGTTTTCGAAATGTTATATTCCGAAAACAACTTGGGGTCTTATTCGCGCAAACTTAAACGTGGTCTTATTATGTTTTGACGAATGTTTTCCTCTTTAATTAGTCATACCAATAAAATTATCGCCATTTAGCCATATTAGCCTGATTTGGAATTTGACGCTTGGTTGTAGCAATTTACAGGAAAAGTCGTTGCTCTGAAATTGACAGGAATGCGCCTGGCGTCGCCATTCTTTGTCCGCGGTAGGCAAATGACCTGCACAGATCTGCACAAAGTTTTTGATGGTTTTCTGGGCAACATTTGACCTGCTGATTCCAGATCTTGAGGATCACTTTGTCATCATTGACATTTTGAGTAGGGACTAAGGGAAATGAACATGGGAAAATTATGGTCAAGCTGTATGCTGCTGTGTGTGATGGTGCCACCTGTCTCTGTAATAATCAGCAATTTAAACCTAAAGATTCTAAAAATCCCAGTAATTTTTGATCATCATACTGGACTTTTATCAGGCTTCTTCTAATGTGATTTGTTTGCTGTGTCTTCATGGCATTCTTGGTGAATTGATGGGTTTTTTTGATATTTTTCCACCCATTCACTGTGTGGAAACAGGAATTCACCTTGGGCCATTTGCTTGAACCAATCCATATTTTGGCCAGCATCATAACAATGGATGACACAATGAACATGATGTCTGATACAATGACTCATCCTCTGTCTACATCAACTAGCTTTAATGCCTCTACTTGCTAGGTAGGGGATATGGGGGGGGGGGTGGGGGGGGGGGTGGGGGGGGGGGTGGGGGGGGGGGGGGGGGGTGGGGGGGGGGGGTGTATGCGGGGGGGGGGGGGGGGGGGGGGGGGGGGGGGGGGGGGGGGGGGGGGGGGGGGGGGGGGGGGGGGGGGGGGGGGGGGGGGGGGGGGGGGGGGGGGGGGGGGGAGGGGGGGGGGGGGGGGTGGGGGGGAGGGGGGTGGGCGGTGGGGGGGGGGGGGGGGTGGTGGGGGGGGGGTGGGGGGGGTGTGGTGGGGGGGGGGGGGGGGGGGGGGGGGGGGGGGGGGGGGGGGGGGATTTATACCACATGGAAATTTTCTATGTTTCTTCAGATATATGGGATATTATTCCAAAGTTGACTTCTTGCACAATGGAAGTTCATGATGATGATGTATTTGAACATCCTTTAATCACATGTCAGGAACTCATATGGCTCTCCACAAACAAGCAAATAATGGACATATTTATAGGGGACATATACCCACTACTTTGGCCGCACAGGGTGTGACTATCACATTTCTAGTCAACTCTGAGAGTTGTGTACAAGCCCTGGATATGCTATGTGGGTCACCAAGGTTCTTCCCATATTAGAAGATAATATTGTGAGCACCTCAATCAATCCTCCAGCCAACCAGTCTCCGCTAACTTCGTACTAGTGATACACGCCCCTCTACATCAATTCTATTTAGTTTCTCCAACCTCTCACCATAAGCCTACCGCCTCTATCCATAACTCACCTGACACTGTATCATGCACAGGGCTGTTATACCAAGTTATTGCTGCCACTGACCGAATCAAGCTTGAAAAAGAGAACACAATGTTTAAGGGATCAGAGTTAATGAACTTGCAGATGATAAAGCAAAATTAATTGACAACTAACTGAGAAAGAAGTTCAACCCATATGATGATGTCAAGAGTAGTGGGTTGACCTATTGGAGTTTGAATCTACAAGTAATTTTGCATTGCTGGAAGCCACGGAGGAGAGATTTGCCAAAGAAAGTACAACAGCCTTCTTCAGAATACAGGATTTGACGAACAAAGTTGTGACACCCAATGAGGAGAGTGGTTAAGAGTAAAGCCTACATGCCAACCCTAGTGTCCTACTTACAGTGAGGTGGTCCAGTGGTTCAACAGTAGAACCAAGGGCATAGTGATACATACTCAGAGTACACCTGTTGCAACATCTAATGGTTCTCTTTTCTTGCAGATGAGGGCGATCTTACCGCTTCTCCTGAATCATCTCCAGAAGCCAAACCATGGTTCATCCCCCTTCATCTAACACAAATCACGAGATCAAGGGCACCTCTGCCAGTACATCAGTTCAAAAATGGCTGTTTCCATCGCAGACGCCAATCCATAAATGCACGCCCCACTGTTGTATTATTTGGGGACTCAATCGGCAGGAGAAATTGATGCCCACGTCTTTCCAGGAATGCTACATTTACATTATTGTGTGGGGTCCGAATAATCGAGGAGTAAGTAAATGACTTAGAGAACTGATCTTGCAGATGTGGACTCGGTACTATTCATGTTGGCACCAATAACTGGAGGTGCTTCGTTGACACTATCACAATCAAACTTGAGGATATGTGTACTCATGTGAAAGCTAATACACGAGATGGATGTGAAATCGCCCTTTCTCTATTGTGGGCATCGTAAAGACAAGCCGGACTCTCTTCCAAACTGGACATGGTAACAATTGCAATGGAACCATTTGTACCCAAAATAACTGGTCTTACATACACAACACAGCCATTACTGACGCTGACGAATGATAATTTGCCACCCCACCGCAGGGCATGAGTTTTCTAGCACGCAACTTTAGGATTTTTTACGATGTGCCCATCCTTCAATTTTTTCGGCAGGGTCGCAAGCAGACTTACCACCGACAGAAAATTTCCACCCTTCTCAATCAAACCATCAAAGGTCTGTTCCATTCCCAGAATGCACCATGTGATGAATTACTGAATCCAAGTCGATATTACAATGACTTACAGATATTAACTTTGTCTGACTGTGAAACTGTGTCTCAAAAGGACTTACTTCAACAATGTGACTCTGAAAGCAATGTTTTTTGATTTCGCTTTGCATGTACTGCTTTATGATTTTAATATTTATACAGATATTATAAGATTAATGCTGATATCATTTGTAATGTTTATCATAGTGTTAATGATTATGTTATTAATGTTGTCTCAAGAGATGTGTGGGGGGCGAGTTTAATTTACGTGAAAATGTTTCTCAGAGTGGTGCAAATGATGAGCTGTGAATGCGTTGTAAGAGAGAATCGGGTTACAGTGCTGAAATATGTGTCTTGCTGACAGCATGATATTGATTTTTCTGCTAACTTGATGATACTTCTCATGTTTGTAATCTACAGATGTTTAACACTCTGTTGATTTAAGATTCCTGTTGATGTTTTTGAGTAGGTCTATTATTTGTGTTATGATGTGAATGATGATATCAATTCTGGATGATGAAAACACTCCACCAGTGATCTGGGAAAGGTTGGCCGATGTCCTACTGTATAGTATTTTTGTAGTAATGATTAATATTGGTGTACATAGCCACTGTAAATAATTCTTCACAGATACATGTAATATTTATAGTACCAATTCACATGATTATGTTTTGTCCCAAATTTATTCTGATGTTGGACACTGATCTCATGGTTCACAACATATCTCAAATCACAGACCACAGTTTAACTCACATCATAATCGTCCGTCTGGTCATTTTAATGCCCGCGTATTAAAAACAAGATTGCTGATTTTCAGGCTCGCTTTCTCTTGATAAACCTGATATTATTGCAATTAACTGAATCATGGCTTGATGATACTTTTATGATGGTTGAAGTTTTCCACAGACTATGTATTTTTCGAAATGCGCAATACAACATGGTGGTGGTGTTGCTTTGGGCATTAAACACTACTTTAAATCCTGTTTTGAGGCAAGACCTACTCTGTGATGATCTTGAATTGTTTGGGTTGATTATATGTACTGATATTGGTAAGTGTACTTATTGGAGTTACTATCGGCCAACATCAAACAACAGGTATGGTCTTGACACGTTAGATTCTCATCTGAGCAGGTCATGCTTCCAAGAAATCTTACAACTTGTGTACACTTGTCAGTGACTTCAATGTTCATATTGATTGGTTAGATGTGATGTACTGCTATCTGAAGGGTACTTACCTAACTTACTACTTGATACAATGCATCAAATGGGTTTACACAGGTGTTCAAAGAGCCTACTTATAGGACCCTTAATGGTATTGATCATTTTCTTGACTTAGTGCTTTTAGTTTCTGATCCCTCATATATTCTCTCTTGTGAATCTAATATAATCTGCATGGTTGTGATCACTCAGCTGTTTCAATTCTTTGCAATATGCATCAGATAGGTCAGGCCCATTATAATAGGGTGTATGCTAAATAGAGGCAGATTTTTGACAAGATGAAAACTCTTCTTATTAATGTCCTTGGCATGGTTGTTATGATATGAGGATGTTGATGATATTTGGGAACATGCCGAGTCTATTATAAAATCTTCCCTTGATCATTCTGTTCCTAGAAACTTGTATCTAAACATAATTCTTTTCCTTGGGTTAACAAGGAAATTAGGAAATTGTGTACTAAGAAGAAGTTTTATTATATAGAAGAGCTAGAGGAGCAGATCTGATACTGCCATGAAGCAGTTTAAGGGAATGTAGCAACAAACTTAAGGCTGCAATTAGGAAGAGTCGTAATCACTACACAAATGATGTTTCCAATAATTTTAAGCAAACCCTAAGAAGTTTTGGTCATTGTATCTGCCTGCTCGCAAGGGATCTGATAATTCTACTTTCAAAAATTGATAACATTGTGTGCAGTGAGCCATCTAAAATTGCACCTGCTTTCAACAGCCATTTTCTAGCAAGTTGGTGCAAGTCTGAACCCACGTGATTTGAATTCTCTAACAAGTGAGTCTCCTTCCCATGTACTTCCCGCTATTCTTTGATCTATTTACAAATGAATGAGGGTAGCTGATGTTCTCAGGAATCCCTTGAATACTTCTAATCTCCTGGCCGATGAATAATTCTTCCTGTGGTTCTTGAAAACGTGTTGTATGAGCTTGCCCTACATTTGCAGACTTTTTAATAACTTTATTCAAAGGGTCAGTGCCGAAGGCTGGAAAGTTGCACTGTTGTTTCCAGTGGTCGGGGTGAGGAAAGCCCAAAGATGATGGCAGTTACAGGCCTGTCTCTTTGACGAGTGTTCTATGCAAGGTAATGGAGAACTTGTCAGTGTGCCTCATTAGTCCTTACGCATATGAGAATAATCTTCTTTCAGACAATCAATTGGCTTTCGTAATGGTAAAATTGTGAGGCAAATGCTCACTAAAGTTTTTCATCTTCTTTGCTGAATCACTAGATGGTCCGTAAATTCTCTCTTGTAGATACACATTTTCTTTAGACTTTAGTTTCTGCTTTTGACAGAGTTGATCACAATATGCTGCTAAACTTCATTCTGTGGGTATTAGAGGCTGTATTCTCCAATGGATTAGAATTTTCTTCTTGAGGGCAGCAAGGGTATCGTCAAGGCGTATTTTCTGAATGGACTGCTGTAACATCTGGGGTGCCACGGGTTCTGTCCTTGGTCCTATTCTGTTTCTGCTTTTTTGTCAGTGAATAGAATTCTGTTATTTCATCTTCTATGTTTCATTTGCTGATGATCATACTATAGTTCGTCCCCTATTTATAGCAACACAGATCATCAAATTCTACAGGAGGATCTTGACAATATTTTCAAATGGACGTTCTCCAATAAGCTGCCTTTCAATGTATCCAGTGGTTTCGCACTGCATGTAACTAGATGTAAGTCTCCAAAGTACTGCCATCCTTTATTCTATCGTATGCCCGGGGCTGACAGATGTTGAGAGCTTCAAACTGCTTTGGTGTTACATTCACTAAGGACCTCTCTTTTGACTCTCACATCAATAATTTTGTGGTAAGATATCTAAGCTCACTGGTTTTGGGATCAGGTGCACCAGGTTTATGTCTCCTTCAGCTTTCTGAACAATCTATTTAATTCTCTTATCATGCCGCATGTTTTATACTGTGCTAGTGTTTGGGCTCCCTCCAAGCGAAATCACTTACACAACTTGAGCAAATTCAGCGAAGGTTTACTCGCATCCACTTCTTTAGGGATTCACCAAATTCTGCAGTTCGTCTGTCTTATTCAGAGAGACTTCATGAGCTAGATTTGTAAGACTGAGTATATCTTTAGGATCAGAGGTTAGTTTTGGATACAAGATTCTTAACAACTTGGGCCTACTTCTTTTGGTTCTTTTATTTATCGCGTACCTTGGACAAGTCAGCTTCTACACAGAAGTGCTATACTGCGCTTCTTTTTTATAATCTCTATGTTTTGTTGCTCTTCCTCGTTTGTGTAATGAAATCCCATCTGCTTTGTCCCCAGCACAAATCTAGCTTTTCAGGTCTGGCTGTAAGAATTTCTACTTGGACTTTGCAATGTGATTCCATTTATCACCACTTTTTTTTTTGTTTTTTCATGAACTACATTGTGTTATATTTAGTTTTATGTAATTTTTCCTTATACATAATTAGGGGTTTACCATGGCAAAGTGTGCACTTATGTGATTGGGCTCCTGCCCATTCACTTTTCCAGGATTACTGCATTTTCTTTTCTTGCTATATGTAGAACTATCTGTATGATACATGGTCTTTGCTATTGTTTGTTATTTATATTTAATTGTTTTGTATTTGCAATAATTCAAATAAATTTATTATTATTAAAGTTTCACACGGGTTTCAAAAGGTTATAGACATTTTATCTGGTTTCTAAAGGATTAAAACAGTATGATTTGCTATATCGTCACCTTTTGTTTTTTGCACGACAGCCAAAAACTTTCAAGGCCATCATAGGGTTAAACATTTATATTGATCCGATTGGTTTCCAATTGGCTCAATTGTTCTATGGGAATTGTTACAATATGAAATATACATTTACTTTTATGTTAATCAGCTGAACGATATCTAAATAGATTCCAGAGTGCTGATTTCCCATAGACCCCTGTGGCCTTAAAGGTCCATGGCCCGATCGCTAATAGCCTCTTCCCCAGGAGCCCCGATTTTACCGAATTGGTCAACAGTTTGGTATCAGAAGAAGCTACTATTTTTCTCATTTTAACCCTGTGAAATCTAGAACCAAATAATGTTTGGTTGGATATTATGAGCGTCAAAATGTGCCCCATTTTAGTCGCCAATCTTAATATTCCCCGTACTCTAATGGGTCTTACCAAATCACGTTTTTAGCCTCGCATCAAACTGATTGAAATATCGGCGCGAACTTTACAGATGGGGTTTTGGAGTGAAGCAAATCGCTCAATATGAAACCTTCATATCCTTACATCGGGCCACCCCCCTTTACACTATTTACCTTAATTATATCCCCATGTCAACAAATCACAGCATGGATTTACATCTATAAGCAGGAAGAATTTGAAACCATTTTGAGAGAATTATGTGCATTATAATTTTTTTTTTTACCCCAGGGTGACCTTGAACCATTTTAAGCTACTGTGTTGAAAGAATGTCCTAGATATAGCAAGCTATACCTTTTAATCCTTAGAATCAGCTATACACATTTAACCCCGTTTGAAACGTTTACAATTTGATAGTCCATAAGCCAGTTGTACGGCCTTAAATTCGAGTTTGTTGCACCCACATGGTGATTAATTTTCCAATATATCAATCACCTTAAAGGTGTGTCCCCCGCTGACTAGGGATTGGTAGTTTCCGCCCCGAAATGTTGCACATTGGCGCGTACTGCCTATTTCAAAATGGCCACCATTGGTTTTATGAAAAACTGCTATTGTATTTTTGTTATATATAAGAATTTTGTCTAGGACTAAACGAAATGAAGTTTACCTTCCTAAAGCGGGCTTAAACATTTAAGTGGCCAATATGGCCGCCGGAAGGAGGAATGTTTTGTTATGTACTAAAAAGTGCAAAATTGATGGGTAAGAATGCGAGTAATATTTTGAAAGCACCAAAAAGAGAATGGATGACATTTGTATATTGCGGACATGATCTCAACTCATGAGTGGCGGCGGTTCTACCGCTCCGGGGGACATAAATCAGAAGAAAAAGCCATGACATCTTTTTCGACATCATAAGAACCATAAGGAAAACTATTGATAACATCTTTCCGCAATTTTCTCTCGTACTTCTGGACAATTGCAGACCACTCAACACTAGTTAACGCTGGGAAGAAGATGATCTCGGCAGTTGAGAGGGAGAAGGAGCCGGTGGTACAAGCAGAAACAAAGATAGCACCTGATGTGCTCGAAAGAAAGTTAAGTCACCATATTTAAATTTTCCTTCTACATATAGAAAATTTTTGCACTTCTTCATAAGCATAGTTTTTATTTTTACTGGGAAACACCTATGACGTCACTGAGTAGTCCTTAAATACAGTCCACACCCATCTATTATGATTTTTTGTATTAGGTTGATATGAGCTGTTGTCTTCTTATGAAGTAGATAGAGTCCGTTAACGACGTTATATAGCCCAAGAAGTAACCAGCTATTGTGACAGCACTCTCTTGACAAGTCAATACCCCACTTAATATTTTTTACATCTTGGAAATGATTTAGTGGCATTATTAGAAAGTGTTGTTTAATAACATCGAAAAGATGGTTATAACTGCTTTTTTCCTGATTTACGTACCCTAGAGCGAATATAATCACCGCCATCTTTAAAAACAAGCCTGTACGTAATATAAATGCCAATAGTTCTTTTTTGGAGCTTCCCCAAAATATGACCCAGGTTCTTATTTCAACAATAAACACATTCAAATTTATTAAAATAAAAAATTTTCAATATTATAAAAAAATTTTCATTTTATTTCCTTTATCACATATGGCCTCTTTACGGAGGCCATCTTGGACCTAGATGTGTAAGCCCCTTTACGAAGTTAAAAAACTTGATGTCCCGTAGTCGTGGATATCTGTAATAAAATTATAAGGCGGTTTTTACATAAAACAATAGCGGAGCGGCCGATTTTGAAATGGACAGAACACGCTTAACGTGCAGCATTTTGAGCGGAAACATACCTCATACTAGTCAGGGGGACATCCCCTTTAAGGTGATACATGGGAAAATTAATCACCAGTTGGGTGCAACGAACGAAAAAAAAATCCAATGATGTCAGCTTATGGACTATGACCAGCTGTTGTTTTACCACCCCCCCCCCCCACCTTCCATATCTCAAAATGCAATGATGTAAAAGATTGCATCATCAGATTTGGAATTAACACGTCAATGTTGCCTAGGAACCATCAAAACATTTCGTGCACAGACTTTTTGCAAGTCATAAGCAAGGTCTAATGGTTATACCGCTGGACTATTGCCGGATTGTACAATGGGCACAACAGGACCCTTACGGTCCGTTAAAACTGATATTCGATGACCAACTAGCAACTGGTAACACCACTCGGTGGAAGTAAACAAAACTAGTTGAATTCAACTCTATAATTTACATTTAAAAAGTAAATGGACTTTAATTTAACTTCAATACAAGAACACAGTTGAAAATAAAAGTGAAGCGTGAAAGAGATTTGTGCAGTGTGTATTATTTTTATCAAACTTGGAATGGCCTGAAATCGCTAGTGGTATATACATAATAGCACACGCAACACAAAAATAAAGATAGACCGGTGAAATTTTCACAGAAGTTACAAAATCAAAAAGACCCAATAGCATGAAAAAATATTCAGACATAATGAAATGGACCCTCAACTGAAAATCACTTCAACAATTTGGAAACAATGTGGGTGTTTATATTTTCCTTGTACCTTCATTTCTCAGCCAAAGATGCTGACATTACTGCCAGCAATTTATCAAACTTGAAAAGCGTGCATTCATCGGCTCACAGATCATTGCTATTGTATACGTGCTAATACCGGTGTGAAAGTAATCATGGTCCAGCAGGTATCATAGTCCGGGATCTCTAGACTACAACGGAATAAAAAGCGAGGAACTAATATTGCGTGAAGCGCCAACTGAATCGATTGCCCTATTGTTCACTATTGTTCTCATGCCACTCCATTCACTTGTCAGATCAATATATTCTAAATTCTGGCAGGGATGTCAACACATTGATTCTGCCTGGCACGAATTGCCACGAACTGTTTACTGTTTTTACAGAATGTAAACGTCCAACTTGTTTTCAAATGTGTGGAAGTGAGTACCCATTTCAGTATGTCTGAATATTTTCTCATGCCATATATTGTGTCCCTTTAAAGGGACCTTTCCATATTTGGACACCAAATTGAGAAGAATAGTAATGTTTTGGTAATTATTTACCTGTCCATGAAAGTGAAATTTTTGGAGACTTGCGGCATTAAACGAAAATTATTTACTCATTTTAATTTACTATTTAAAATATGTGAACAGGGTGTTTTTTTTTGCATAAATTTAGCGTGGAATTCATTTGTGATATATATTATTTTCCTCGCAGTTTACGAAATATAGGTCATCGCTTTACCAATGAAGTCCCCAACCTAGGAATAACAACATGTCCTGATAGCAAAGTTGACTTTGAGTGAAGAACACCTTTGCTTAAGTTTACCTTAACAGGTTATGACCATCCTGATGGTGACCTGTTTTCTGATCAGTCAGCAAGATGGGAGAGTGAGTGTACAGGCCCGTAGCCAGGATTTTTTCTGGGGGGTGCGGATTTTTTTTTTTTTTTAAGTGGACCTTTTTACAAAATGTGGACCTTTCACAATCGAGGGGGGGTGTTTGTAAAATTTAGCAAGAGGACCTTTGCCCAATTTTGTCATTTTGTGACCAAAAAAATTCCTAAACCCCTATTTTTTTCTGGCTCGCTTCGCTCGCACAAATCATTTTGGGACTTTTTGGAATTTTGGAGATTTGGCTGGGTATATCGCACCCCGCACCCCCCCCCCCCCCGGCTACGGCCCTGTGAGTGTATGTGGGCAGAAAGAGAGAGACAATTCTGGCCTTTAGATTTCAGATTTATACAGAGGCAAAGAAACATAATGCCTAACTTTTGCACATATTCCTCCTTGCGTGGAAAGTTAGGCATTATGTCTCTTATACATCTGCGATCCGCATAAACCTGAATTCTAAAGGTCGTAAGTGTGTGGGGGCGTGGGTGTGCGTGTGTGTATCAGACGTATGATATCTTCCAAATTTCAAAGAACTTCTTAGAAAAAAATCGTCCTGACCAACATTAAATGAATGTGTTTAAATTCTCAGGATCTGAAATTAATAGAATCTGATGTGAAGTTAACAGAGTAACCAAAGCCTCAAAAAGGTTAATTGCTGCTCGTGCACGCTTGTTTCATTCACTGAAATGTTTTGACTTAAAACTCAGGCGTATATATAAGACCCTTACTTGAGTGGTATTCCGATGTGAAGTAGAACTTAACTCAAACATTGAAAGTGTTCACGCAAACATTAAGAGTGTTGGGAAAATAGCTTGCGATATGATTGTAGGGCAGTTGTTCTACGAGCGACATGGGATCGTCGGCTGAACCCTCTAACTTTGATAGGACGCTTGACGGCTTAAATGCCAATTACTTTATTGCAATTGAATCAAGTCAATACTCATTTTGCCAAATTTTTAATTTAATGGAACAAAGTTGCTCGACTATCAAAGCTTGTGCGCAGCACCCTCGCGACCTACCCCTTGATGCTAATCTCCTTCACAACTTTGGCCTCGTATATCCCATGTTGCAAATTTTTAATTAAACGCTTATTAACGGAGTTCTGCAAATTTTGACAATTGACACCGTTTCTAATAGAGAGGATAAATGTGTTTGCATTAACACCACTGCAAACTTCAAACAAAAATACGTATTCCTCAGACTTGAGGATTTAATAATGAGCGTGAATGGAGACGGGCAGCTAGGGTTTATTTCCCCGTTTGATGGTCTTGTTTATTGCTAACATTACTTGTGTAATACCTCTCAGATTGGCTTAAGGTGATTGGGTTACGATAGATCCGTTCGATAGAATTTGTTAAGATTTGGTACTAAATGAACTTTTTCATCGATGTACGTCAAAATATCAGAAAAAATAAAAATATGATGGGGTCACCGAACTCGTTTTTTGAGAACAATTCTATTAAAACACCTATTTTTTTTTCCAAAAATTTGTACACAACACAGGTCTATGGAAAATTCATTTTTCATTTGACATTTTTGAATAATTATAAAAAAAATCGGTTCGATAAACTTTGGTCCAATTTAATAACGTTGCCCGCATGTAAAAAGATCTGTCGATTACTGAAGAACAAAAGTAGAGGTCACCGAACTACTTTTTCTGTTATTTTCGAAAATAACGGCATTTTTAGAAGTAGTCTAAATACCAACGCGATATTGAGTGGTAAAACGCCACAAGTATCGACGCATGGCAGCCGCTTAAAAACTTTAATCTTTAATATTGACTAGGCGTAGGCCGCGCCTTGCGCGCGGTCTCCGGCTAGTTTGAGTGAACGGGAGGGCGATCACTGAAGAGAAAAGATCACTGAACTGAAGCGATCACTGAAACAGATATGATCACTGCAACAGAAGCGATCACTGAAACTGAAGCGATCCACTGAAACAGAAATGATCACTAAAACTGCAGCGATAACTGAAGAAGTAACACATATGCAAGGCGACACATGGCGAAACCGTCATAATCAAACCAGTGGAATACACAACTCGTCAAGTCACTCCCGTATGATCTTGGCCCGTCATCCTGAGGTTTAAGACTCCCCCGGTCAAAAAAAAACTTTAGTTAACTCAATTTCCCGTTTCATATCCGTATCCCGTTTAGTTACAAATTTTAGTTCATTTTCTCGTATTTTTTAAAAAATAAAAATTGCCAATATTTAATCCCGTATAAGTTTCCATTTTTTTTTTTTAAACTTTTCATATGTCATATCCTCATTTTTTCGCCTCTCATAACTCCTCAAATCCCCGTATAAACTTTGTCTTCATCTTCATCCTGCAGTTTATGCATTCCCCCTCGCAACATCCCGTGGAGCGTATTTTTCCACAACTCAAGTGTCCGTATAGGTTTCCAGCATATCCCGTAACTTAGCCCTATGTAGGCCCTACTTTCCATTTCTAACTAAACTAAACCGCAATATTTCATCCCGTAAACGTACGTAATTTCAATTTTTCTCAAAACTAATCTCAAAACAACTTCCCCGCTTCCCTCTTCCCCGCGTGTGTTCTAAACCTACTTTCCACACAATCAAAGCGAAATAATAACATGAACTGTTATTGATCATTTATTTTCTGTACCAACCACCCACATCACCGTGAGTAAATATAGCTCGGTGGGTTTTGAGCTACCGTACAAATGTATAAGGCGCCCTGTTACTGCGTATACCGCATTTAGCGTATCACGCGTAACCGTTGCGTCCGCAGATAGCGTCTCACGCGTTACCACCCGTCGCATCGCACCACGCATACGCGCGCTTAGTAACGCGTTGTCAAACAACAAATGGTAATTTTATCATAGCCAACCGAGCACTTTTTCGTTGATATTTTTCAGTCATTTCTGACCGGATTTCGTCCAAAATATATGCGCTAAAACCGTCCGGTAACCTCAAAACGCACGCACGCAACCTTTGCAGTGGATTTGGGCGAAATATGGATCGAAACTGACGGAGCCTTTTAGCGAACATACATTACATACATACCACATACCAACATTTGGCAAATTATAGTAAGACTGCGGGAGGCCCGCGCTTCGGCGGGCTCCCGCTAGTTGAGTGAACAGGAGCGATCACTGAAACTGAATGAAGCGATCACTGAAGAAGTGACACCACTTGCGAGACTGCACCAAACCCGCGCCTGAACTTTAGGACTCCCCGTCGAGTCGCAAATTTTTATTTTTAACACTTTAATACCCTCAATTCCCGTACATAATCCTATAGCTAATAATAGTTACCGCTTGCTAAAGAAACGTCAACTGAATATTTAAGACCGATAACCTTTCCGTATATTTTATTTTTTCTCGTATTGTTTTAAATACAATAAAACTTCAATATTAATCCCGTATAAGTTCCCGTGGGTACTGTTTTTTTTAAACTCAAAGTGGCTGACTCCCGTGGGGGTAAGGTGTAGTTCCCGTTTTCCATATATTGTTCTCATAACTCCTCAAAATCCCATATAAATTTCTCGCCATGTAGATGCCCCCCCCCCCCGTCAAAACATCCCGTAGTCGTATTTTTTATTAATCATCGTTTGTTTTTTTTTTTTTTTTTTAATTTTTCTTTTTTTATATTTGAAATATTTCCTATTTTCTAAATATTACCACGTTTTCAATATTTTCATCACCCCCATAATTTTCCGTATATCTTTTTTCAAACCCTGTGGGCGTGGGGTAACCCGTATAGAATCCATTATACATACGACAATCAAGCAAATAACATAACATTTTCTTTCTTTCCCACACGGTTTGCACTATAAGAGCCTGTCGTTATTTTTGCGTACACGCATATATTCGTATTACGCCTAATCGCCCGTTGGCACGCGTAACACCCGTCGCAAAGCTCCACGCGCCGCTTAGTAACGCCGTACCAACAAATGGTTGCCACGCGGTACCTCACCACCCTCGCACGCACCACGCATACGCGCCGCTTAGTAACGCTTACAACAAATGGTCATTTCATCAAGCAACCGAGCCACATTTTCGTTGATTTTTTCAGCATTTCAGCCATTTCTAAACGGATTTCGTCCAAATAAAGCGGTTAACCCGTCCCGGTAAGCCTTCAGCACCTTCTGTGAATTTGGCGCATATGGATCGAAATTTGACGAGCCTTTTGCGAACATACATACATAACATACAACATTTGGCAAATTAATATTATACAAATACTACCTGGTTAGAGGGAAATAGGGCACACTAATTTTCCCCGAGGTACGGCTACGGGCATTCACCCCGAACCCGAAGGGTGAGGGGTGATAGGCCCGTGCCAGTAGCAAGGGAAATGGGGTGCCCTATTTCCCGATATAAACCATGTAGTATTTTGTTTGATATTAAAACGCTCACTGTGACTCTGGGGACGGGTTGTAGGGAAACATTCCTCTATTTCCCTAGTGAAATAGCTCGCGTAATAGGAATCGCCAATGAATAGTCATGATTATGTTCATGAATATCATGAGGTGTAATATATTATTTACTTGTGGTGATATGAGAAATCAATAAAAAGGCTATGGTAAGAAAAGGGAATAACACGTTTATGATGTGAAAAGGAAAGTATTAAGCAGGTGCGTGTCCAGAATTTCGTGATTTGAATGGCCTTTTTAAGCGTGTACTCTGAAAACCAGTTTGCTGGACGAATATAGGCCTACCTATACTTCGTAGCAATTTTCTAAATATTGTTGTCAAAATCTTGTACTTTTTACGAAGTTAAACGATATTAATAAAAGTTGTCATTAAAAATAAACATATTCGAGCATTCGCTACGTCGTTTTGTTTATATGCCAAGTTGGTCGGTCACTATGCTGCATGGCGTCTGGGCCACAAAAATTCCGTGTTTTTTTTGCTTTGAGAGAGAACTCCGCTAAAATGTAAAGAAAGCCTTAGTAACAATTTGATGTGGGGGAGTTATGATTTGGCAGCACTTCTCAAATTTTTAAATGATTATGAAGTTCCAAGTAATTGAGTCAATCTTCCCGAAAAGATATCATATTCATTTTTTATTTTACTGTCAGTTCCTTGCCGTTACCTGACTTATCTTTTTTTTTTTAGTAAATTAGCGTTTTCCATAAAATGACATAATTGCTGTTGGAATTTACTGAAAAATGTCTTATAGCTAGATGAAAGTGTATATATAATGTGCTTTTTTTCGGATATTCTGGGATTTTACACGAGCCAAAATAATAAGGATCGTCATTAACTTTACTGCGGAAATCGGTAAATGACCAAGTGATATTTACTCAACGAAACCTATAAAATATCATACTACTCATCATGTTTTACATTTTAATCAACTCTCTATAAGACCTAATAGGTTGAAATGTTGTTGGAAAAACAAATACTATACTTACTCTTGTCATCTGACTGTAATTCATATAGCACATTTCGAGTCCTGACATAGAAATGATAAGAAAAACACACTTTCCGATACGACAATTGAAAAATGTGTTGAAAAATCAGGAGAGAAGCTGCTTGTTTTCGGAAAACAGAAAGAATATTTAGTTACTGGATGGCACGTTTATAAGGTAGCAATATAATCTTTGACTCAAGTTTGTTTAATAATGCATTCAATTCTGTAAACAGCACATAGGCCTACTGCATGCACTTCATTGGAAACAGGTAACCAAAGCGTGCTTGCTATCTTCGGAGATCGCACAGCGTACGCAACGGTGGTTTTTACGCGCGCGCGGACAGCTAGGAACGCAGTCACAATTTTGGCAGAAATAATCTTCTTGGGGACTGGTGCGCGCAGTTAACGTGACACCAATCACCTTAATAATGCGGGATTGTTTTCAATTGATCTTAAGTGTCTGTGGTCAGGAAATTCAAAGGACTGTTTTTTGCCGTTCCTTCTCTCGTATTGTTGTTCCACCCTATATAAAAGTATACAATTGAAAAGGAAATGACTCCAGGAATCCAAATATGAATAATATTTTCCCCAACATAACGTATTTTTTGAGAAAATTCATGAAAAAAATATGGAGATTTTCACGTATTTTTTTGGGTTCCCTATAAAAAAATAATAGAATGTTTATCACAATGTGCCTTGTTCGTATATGTATTACAGAACGTACCACCTTAGTTTTGGGGGGGTATTTCCCCCCTTTTTTCAAATTCTGCTCTATTTATCAATTATTTCCAAAAAAACCAAAAACCAAAACGCGTGTTTCAATTTGGAACAACGCAAGATTGTTCAAAGGTTGACATAAATCAGAATTTTTTTTAAAACCAAAAATGAAAAACTAAAAAATACCGACCCTATATTTTTATATGCTCTATACGATGGCATTTTCATTTCCTTACCTGTTGCTGAATGGAATTTTTTCGAGTAACTGGGAACCGAAAATCACGAATTATCCGCCGAAAAGTGACACAGAGAAAATCGCGCATTTTGTCCAAATATGTCCCATTTCGCTACAAAATATAGCCTTACTCCAAACCACAAGCGTTTCATCTCTTATTCTTCACACTGCTTCTGCACCAGGTCACATGCTTCATCTGGATACTTAATGATCAAAAATTCAAACATTTATGAGGCCTCTCGTGGAAATTTAAACCCATTCTGTTTGCAAAAGCAACTCACGTGGGCAAACCATTTTACATTGCATACAGTTACCATGGGTGTGCCGTCCATATCGAATCGATGCATCAAGGAGTTTCTGATGCGCTCATTACATCATCGCGCGCGCCGAATAGCACAGGCGCGTATTGCGCGTAATACGCGAAATTACCGCCCTTTTGCAGTTCAGGCCATGTGATGTTCTTTTCTTGGTCAAAAATGCGTAACTTAGTAAACGTTAAAATGAACAAATATAGGAAAAAATAAATATATATAAAATTCGGTTAAATAAATGGAAAGGAAAACAAATGTTTAATGCCGTTAACATGAAAAACTAAAACTGGTGGCCATTTGACTAAGTTCCGACTTCACACACAGCCCACCTTAAATCAATCCTTCTTATACTACTTCTAAATTTAAAAATTTGCATCATGTGAATATTTGTAGTTTTTTGTCTTACTCTTTGGTTACTTGATGGGTTTACTTATTTGTGATTTTTCCTTTCTTGGGCACGTGCACCTCATGCTGTCCTTCTTTTTCCTGATTTTTTCATTATTTCAGGCCGTATCGAATTTTGTCTAGACTTTGGTCCGAACCCAGTTATTTGTCCTTTGCTTGACGATTTCGTAAAGTCAGAAGTTTATTCAAATTTCTGTGAAAAATGCAAATCACGGTACAGAAAAAAGCTTTACAGGGTGAGAAAGCCTAATTTTAAAAAAACAGAAATCAGTATGTCAAGACTTCATCCAATAAGTAATGTAAAACGTTGTGGTTTGTGCACAAACCACTCATTAAGAAATGACACGAGGAATGCACGTTTAATTTCAATAGCGCGGCGGTTCGTTAGATCGTTAGGGGAAAAAAATTAAATTCCGTGGTTTTGTAATTCTGATATAAAGTATCCGATTTACGTGAGTTTGCCACAGTTCTTAATAACCCATTGGGTGGACTGAATTTACTGTTCCTTCAATTCCTTTAAAAATTTCGAATGCCCCAGATTATTCTCAAAATTGGCTAGAAATTGTCGTTGGATATAAAGAAAGAAATGCTATGTTATTTTTTTAACTTTCTCGGAGACAATTAAGGGGCAAATAATGATGAGGGGTCAGCACTCGTAGCCTCTGACTAATACCTGATTAACATATAGTAACTGTATATTATCTGTTTTAACATTCTCATACGAACCAATTTGAAACCCAATTGAAACATTGGATCATTAAAAACATTTACTCCATGATGACAATGAACAGTTTTGGGCCTGTCTGCTGCAAAATACAGCAGATGTAGATATAACACAAACTATACCTTTTAATCATTAACGACCAGAGGAACATGTCTATACACACTTTAACCACGTAGGAAACATTTACAAAATTTACCACTTATAATTTCACCTTTCCCTATCTCAAAATGCTCAAGGATGACAAAATTACATTAGCGAGATTTGGAATCAGCAGGTCAATGATGCCTGTAGTACCATCAAAACAGTTTGTCCAGACTCTTTGTAAGGGTCCATAATGGCCAACCGCAGGACTTAATTTGTAGTTCCTGTGAAAAAAAACAGAAAAAAATAATTTCCGAAAACAATTCAAAAAATATTTTTAAAGCTAAATTGCAAGAAGAGGCTGGCAGCAGCATCATATCTACGATATAGCTTCAAAATTTTGTGAATGGAAAAATAACGTATCAAATTCACGGTTGAGCTACCCTTGCGGCCACTATCGTAACTCTATACAGAAATTATCCAATACATGAGGAGTTCACCATAATTTCTAAGTAATCGTATTGGCTGCAAATTCATTGAATCTCTCTTTTCAAACCTGTGAAATAGATAATTAAATGTTATTTGCTTTTCAAAATTAGAAGGAATGAATCGCTAGTGGCTTAACTCATTCGGCTCTATATTGTATGTTATCTAAAAGCAACTAATCATCAACGCTTCCAGTATAATATTTCTAAACTATTCACAGATACTGTACGCGCTTGTATATTGCACAGCTCCATGCTTTTATGAGTCGGCTTGCTCATAGTTATCTTGAAAACGAGCAAATGTTGTGATTTTTTTATCCACAATTCGTCTGATGCCCATCTAAAGGTTAAGCAATTAAAGAACAAATGTGTAAAAAGTGGCAATTTCAAATGCACAAGCCATCAAAAAAAAATTGGTTATACCCGCTTTACTCCTTTATTTGGATGAGCATTTTCAACAAGCCCGATCCAGAGTTAAACAAAATTAATAAAACCAGTTTGAAATTAACTATATCCGGCAGACCTGATTTCCCCAAATAGGGCTATTTGGACTTAAATAGGCCAATACATCCAAACTAGATTTAATTGTCTATTTTGAGTTACACTCAATTGTGTCTGTGACTATATCATCAAATTGATTTGGAGATAACGGTTTATTAAGGTTTGACGTGTTAGTGATCTACTCGATAAAAGTTTCCAGAATTCATATATATGGTTTACAATGGTGCTGATTAAGAATATGAAATAAAAAGGGGTCACCGACTTTGTTTTGAGCTTAGCCCAAAACAAACAAGGTATGTTGTCACTTTTTAACCACGCAAGTCTATGGGGAAAAGTCAAAAATTTGACGTTTGCAATCGCCCCACAAAATATTTAGGAAAATAAAAAAACTTCGCGATTTAAAATTTTGTATTTCTAAATATGTTGAGGTCGCGATGTCGTTCTTCAAAAAATCGAAATAAAAAAAATGAGGGTCACCTACTTACTTTTTCCATTACATGCCGAAAACCACTGAATTGGACACGTTTCAAATTGGGCGTCTTATGGGTGGCAAGAAAAATCCGCCGCCACATTCGGCATGGCAGCAAAGCAGGAAAAAAAGCAGGCGAGAGATGCGCGTTTTTATTAAACGCAAAACAAAACGCAAAGTTATTCGCGGTATCTGCGCATGATACCTTCGCAGTCAAAAACTTAAATTATTCCATTTGTTCCCTGACTGGGGCCCATAACAGAATGCTGAAGGTGTAAGCAGCTTGCGCGTAAAACCAAAATACACGTAAACCCCCTTATAGAAAAACAGAATCCAGGATGAAAGGTTAATTCGGCCCGCATTTTTAAAATTGCAATTATATGTGATGTGAAAAAAAACAATCGCCATTTGGAGTGAAAATAGGGCTATTTAGTGGGTCACGGTTTGGTCTTTTTAGTAGCATTGCTAGGCCATATGTTGCAATATGTATGGATTTTCATAAAAATGACAAAATATTCCATTTAAAGAGATTAAAACTGGCTTGGGGACATTATTACAAACGTATCATTAATTTTACTTCTATCTTTCTGTAAGACATTAACAATGTTAGAACGTTATGTTGCCTACATTCGTTATTTTTGGGGGGAAACTTGTAAACCGAACTATGATTGAATGAAGGAGAAAGATTGACTGAACCAAAAAATGATCAATTGATACAGTATTTTGGTTAAATGGTACATTTACATGTATATGAACAAGAAGGTTACTATATTAGTCCAGCCGTATAGAACCATAGATCTTGCTTATGATCTTGCAAGAGAGTCTGCACGAAATATTTTGATGGTTCCTAGGTAACATTGACCTGCTGGTTACAAATCTTGATGACGCAACTTTGCATCCTTGAGCATTTTGAGATAGGGAAGGGGGTAATTTAACAGGTGTCAAATTTGTAAACGCTTCATACGGGATTAAAATGTCCATAGACAAGTTCATCTGGTTCTAAGGATTTAAAACGGTATATAGTTTGCTATATCTAGGATAAGTTTTAACGCAGTAGGCTGAAAATGGTTCAAGATCACTCTGGGATAAAAAATTATAATGAACAGATTTCTCTCAAAACGGGCTCAAATTCTTAGGATTTTCATTGTGGGAATTCCCGTGAACTTTTGGATTTCATGATGAGCATTCCATGCACTTTTTGGATTTCCCTATGGGAATTCCCATGCATTTTTTTGGATGGAGAAGAAGGGTGTGAGAATTCCACTGCCAACTTTCGGGGTGTGGATAATTTCTGACATTGCCCAAATTATGACTGTTTTCACCGCAAATTGAATTACACCAGTAGCATCGGGAAAAAAGTGAGGAGTTTTTTATTTTAAGTTTATGAGGAATGACTATAGTTGATTAGGCCTATCATCCATCAAAATTTCAAGATTGAAACCATATTACTTTAAGAAAATGGACAAATACATTATACAGGTATGGATATGCACGTGCACCTAATCTAGCAAATGATTTCACCTTCTGCACATAGTGATGATAATCATCAAATATTACATTATTGATACTCAAGGGATTTTAAATTAATTATGCTACATTTTCTCAGTTTTTATCTTCACTAACAGATCGTTTGCACTTAATAAAGTATCTGCTCAACAACATATTCAGCCTTATAAATTCCGTTATCAACACATCTCCTCAAAATGAAACCAAACCCTTCACAATATACACGAAGTGACACGACACGAATAAAAAAATCAGACTAGAGTAGCCAGGACGAAATATTGATTTTTCTTATTTTGCTACTTTATTTTGATATTTCGAGTTCAATCTGTAAAATTAATAGCAAAGGTAATCGACCTTTGAAAATCTATATTGTAATTGTTATTACTTGAGTGAGTGTTGATGAATGTAAATGGGTAATTCAATTACGATATAGTGAGTGGCCATTTTTCCTGCCATTTTTCCCCGGGCAAATATTATACTGGGGTCCAGAGCAAATATAACCTTGGTCATTGATTAGAACAAGACCCACATAGTCAGCACGCATTTCTTATTTCTAAAATGAAAGTATACTATAATAAATTGATAAATTGGCCTTATTAAAAATAGTTTGAGTGACCCTAAACAAGCAAATTGAAGCAAATATTCAACGACAGCGTGACCTCACTTAATTAGCGACGATGTGGAAGGTTTTTGTAGAACACGAATAAAGGTGGAGATAGCTGATTAATCAATATACACTCTTAGAAAAAAGGCACAACTTAGAACCTTTTTGTCGCTGTTGTAGTAAAGATAGTGTTAATACCTCATTTGCATCCTTGGGGCTTCTATATGAAACGTTCACCCTTTACCTTGCACTATTTCCCGGCCGACTTAAATGTTTTCCAAGACAAAAATATTCACCAAAGGTAGAGACATGGAGATAATGCGCACACAGTGTAATGGTCATCCTCCTTGTATAAAAGACAAAAATATTCACCAAAGGTAGAGACATGGTAGATAATTCGCACACAGTGTAATGGTCATCCTCCGTGTAATATTGCATTGACCTACACAACCAATTTCTACATGGGAGTACGGTACCTGTGAAGTAGCTGCTTAGTGGCCACGGAGTACACACCCGCGTGGGTACTACATCGCCGGCCGCAAAAGTGGGGGTAATCATCTACCTAGGTACACACGCAGTAGCTGAACCACTAGTCACCCCATGCGGGAGTACCTGCGTGGGTACTCCCATGCAAATGAGCTTTGAGCTCTGTGTGATTTAGTAATTTTATCCATTATTTAACATTTTGGTCAAATATGTTTTTACACAAAATGTCATATATAGGGGCTTTTGGTGATGCTCAACTCAAATATAGATGTTACTCAGCTTGAAAATGATCAGAAAGTTGTAAACAACAATGGAATGTTTGGCGCCCTCTATGGTCCAAAGTGCTGCCTACTAAGCTCTACTAGGCAGCCGGCAGCCGGTAGGAGATTACATGTGAAGATACTCCTGTGTAGTACCTGCAGAGGTACTCCACTACTGATGGCTTACATGGGTACCTGTCAGTCACCTAACAGGCAACTGCAGAGTACACTATAGGATGGGTACTACTAAGTAAACAAAACTGCTATCCACCCAGTGGGCTGTGTACTTCGCAAGACTTAGCTGTAGGTACTGCATCAATAGTGCATCAATGTGGTACCCTTGGAGTAGAGCTAAGAGTACACATGGAGTAGCCTAAGCTCTGGGTTACACCATGAGTAGGAATCTTGCTGTGTAGTCTAGTATCAGAACTTCAATGAGAGTTTATATGCCTGACTGAATAAACCTCTATAATCCGTGAAGTTTGAATCCTTTTATGAATATAATTATACCAAGAACTTCAAATAAGAATGCGAGCAGAGTTCAAATTAAAATATAATAATGCTCGCGCTCGTGATTGTCGACTTTTTGTTTTGATATAAATTTCTGTCAAGAGATCGCGCTCTACTATTGCGTGAAGCAAGTCAGACGCGGTCGGCCATACATTTCTAGAAATACAAATCTAGAATAATCGGGATTTTTATGTAAATTCTAACGAATCAACATAACTTGTCAAGAGAGTGCCGTATGTAGCACCCTATATATATATATATATATATATATATATATATATATATATATATATATATATATATATATATATATATATATATATATATATATATATATATATTGCGAGAAATGGGTTGGTCCCTACAGGCTTGTAGAAACAACACGATGCGGGAAATCACCACAGAACAAGATATAGCGTAGCGTCGCTAGGCCTATGTTTACATTGACGACCAACGAAAAGCAAGACAAATATACGCTATATCGAGTCCTGAGGGTGATGATGGGTATGACGACTGTACATATAAAGCATAATACAACATATGGTAAACAACAAAGTGACGAGATGATGAGATTGATATTTTCTGAAGCCCCTCTCACGGCCTTCAGACGCCCCAGGAACATCAGGGACCTCCTTGTCAAAGCCAAGTTGCCAGCGCAAGAGGAAAACACATTAAAAGGCTCTTCCAAATGTTCAAAAAAATGTGTTATATGTCGTGATCACTTCACTGAGGGCAAAAAATTCACCAGCTCACATACCAATAGATCATACCCAATCACACAATCACTCTCATGCAAATCAACATGGGTAATTTACCTAATTACTTGCAACAAATGTAAGAAACAGTACGTGGGCAAAACTGTCAACACTCTCTACACACGTATCAGCAATACCCGGTCACAAATAAAGAATTACAAAAAAAAAATAAAAAAATCCAAGTTCCTTACACTCAACATTTGAATTTACCGAACCACTCTGTGTTAGATCTCTCTGTTATGCCAATTGAGCAGATCAACAAACATTCTAATGAAGTCATTTTACACAGGGAATCCTACTGGATTGCCAAACTCCATACACTCACCCCTACCGGCATCAATGTTGAAGAGTAATACACACCTTTCCGATTATTCTCCAAAAACCTGCCGTACACCTCTCGCCCCAAAAAACAATTCACTCTTTGTGACAGGCCACACAAGACACTACACACCCACATACACCTCTGATGTCGTACCATTTCGGAATTTCATTTTTCCACTGCATTCGTAAGTTTCATTCAAATATCGTCACTTTGTTGTTTACCATATGTTGTATTATGCTTTATATGTACAGTCGTCATACCCATCATCACCCTCAGGACTCGATATAGCGTATGTTTGTCTTGCTTTTCGTTGGTCGTCAATGTAAACATAGGCCTAGCGACGCTACGCTATATCTTGTTCTGTGGTGATTTCCCGCATCGTGTTGTTTCTACATGCATGCTCACCCATTTTTCACTCAATTTATTTTCTAGTTTATTTGGGGCTATTAGTAATGGTTTGTTTCACTGTTTCATATGTTCCCCAGGTATGGCCTGATGAAGACTCTGTCGAAAGCTTGCCAATAAAAAAATCTTGTGAACTCTGCTACGCCCGCTCGTCTTACATATTTCTCTCATATATATATATATATATATATATATATATATATATATATATATATATATATATATATATATATATATATATATATATATATATATATATATATAATATATATATTATATGTGATTTAAATAGAATTAGGAACCTTCCCTTTGTGTAAGCTCATGCATTTTGAAAAAGCAGTCTTAAGTTAACCCCTATGGGTTCTAAAAATGATTGTTTTCTCTGAAAACGTTTCTTTTGCAGCAAAGAACTTTAGAAGGGATTTGAAGTGATTTTATTAGGGTTCTTTAAGTGTAAGGTTATCCAATGAACCATATTCTTGGTTACATTTTTTGTTCTACAAAGAACCGCATGAAGATAATGCTCTGATTTCCTTTTTTAAAATAGTCTCAAATTGGTCACCTTTTCACAGGATATGCAACAAAAGCAATTGCCACTCACTATTTAGTTATTAAGATAAATGACAAGCTATATCAATGCATTTGACCCATGAATATTACAAATATGTTAAGACAGTGCAATTGCTTTTATTGCAGACTTTAAGGAAAGATGAACAAGTAGATCCCATTTGAACCCAATTCAATTCCAATAAGTTTTATTAGCATTTTCATTCAGTCAATACATTACATAATGATACAATTATATTTAGAGATATTTATAAAAATCAATAGTGTTTAGGGAATATAATATTAAACAGAATGTTGTAATGACATGAAGTCGGAACATGAGAGGTCATAATAAGTCTGATGGGCCTTTGAGCATGACCCCACCTTGCGATATATAATATTTTAGATTAATATTCAATTAATGGTCAAGACGGGACAATACAGAACAAACAGGATGAAACAACACAAGGACATTGCCAGTACAAGGCCTCTGGACTATTCCCGGTTAATTATTTAGAATGGGCACGAACACGCTTATTTTCGGTGATTACCAATAATACAAACGAACGAGCAGGCGGACGATGTTTTCGCACTTACCGAGGTCAAATTTCCATACTAATTAAAATATTACAACTGTGCACTACTACTGTGTTAATACGTCACACTTGCTATAGCCCAACATAGCGAACATGCTATAGCCCATGCTATTTTGGAAGCCATTTCAGTCAGAAATCTGCAAAAAAACCTCGTGCCTGTTCTTTGCGACGGTAAACTTTCTAACCAAACCACATGCCTGCCGATGGTCTTGGATATCCGAGGATCATTTTATAAGCGAGGGTCACCTGGCGAATTCAACGAGAAAGTGCATTTTTCCGTGCTGTAATTTTAAGTGTATAATGGGCTTGGGCGGTAACATCTAAGCGTCCACCAGTGAGCTCGCTGATTCAAGATGGCCGTCCGACCTCTAGCCTTCTATTACTCTATCTCTATGTGTCAGTATGGCTTCAACAAAGATCATGGGCAAGGCAACATATTGAAAACGGTGAGTCAGTCAAGAAGTGATGAATGAGAAGAAAAGAAATTATTAAAAGCAATACTAAAGATTTAACCTTTAGTGATGACCATTGACATTTTACAATTTGTTTCTTATCTCATCATGATCATAAGTTGTAGATAGTAGAAAATGTACCTTTTTAAATCCTTGCAACAAGACGGACAGTTTCAATACGTTTTTACAGTAATCCAAGTCTTTCATTTTTGAACCCTGTATTATGGATTTACCCCCCTCCTGGATACCGCCCACACTTTCACAAGGGACAACCCGCTACTTTTTTATCAACCTTCATAAAAGGCATATAATTGAGAAATAAACCTTCGCTCCCCACGGTCACGGAAATATAATCAGTTCAGACCACTGTCCTTTTTAAATGTCTATGAACATTTAGCGTTATTTCATATTTTTAAACATTCAATAAAGAAGCACTCTAGAAATTAAAGAAACCCCTCAAATATATGATAATACATGTGATATGGACCTAAACCCAATCCCAAGTCTCTGTGGCTTCCTAATACTCCACTCCTAATTTCATAAGGAACTGACTCCTACATAGCACAAAATACCACAGTTATTGGACTGCCAAACCACCAAATACCACAGGGGAATTCCATGGTTTCTATGTGAACATATAGGAAGTGTGCTACTATAACTCAATTTCCACAAAATACCACAATGTTGCAGAGTATGGTATTTTGTAGTCTTTGGGAGTGTTAGGGCTGCACAGATTAGTGCATGAGGATAATTACCGAATACGCGCATAGCACTGGAAGCAACATTTTGCAAAAAAAGTACATGCTTAACACATTTGCTAAGAGAACACAAGAAAATGTCAGTAAATAAATCTGTTTCTCACGAATTGATGTAATAGTTTTAATTTTTAGATGAACGTTTCGAGAAAAGGGCTAAAATCGGCTCAAATTTTGGATGTCATTTCTAACGTATTGAAAGTTACGTGTAGATTAGGATGGTCAGCCATGCAATTTAAAGGTCCATGGCCCGATCGCTAATAGCCTCGTCCCCAGAAGCCTCGGATTTTACCGGAAGTGGTCAATATTTTGGTATCAGAAGAAAGCTACTATTTTTCTCATTTACCCTGTGAAATCTTAGAGCCAAAGGATGTTTGGTTTGGAAGTTATGAGCGAAAATGTGCCCCATTTTGGTCGACCAATATTAATTTTACACAGTACTCTACGGGCTTTACAAAATTACGTTTTTAGCCGTTTTTGCGTGGAAGAACTCGTCCTCCGCCTCGTTCTTCCACTTAAAATAATGGTATCGCCTTGGGTTCAATTCGTCGTAAAGAGAGTACCGGTGTCATATACTACAGTGTCCGTGTGACTGAGTGTCCTACCACCATAGTTATGGTGTTCCTCCATTGAGTGGTTGTATACGAAATTCATGTGTTTCAACACGGTAATCAAATGGTCCGTCTACAAGGTCACGGTTTATTCCGTACATGTTGCTATGGTAGCTAGGACACTCTCTTATGGGGGACCAGTTTCTTTACACCGGTTCCCAAAATCATACCTTTATTCTCTAAATAAAGCAGGTGTGTGATGGAATGTTAGCATTTTAGCGGATTATATACTGTCTCACAAAATGTCACTGCATTTTAATTTTTTTTTTTTAAAACGGATACGCTAGTCAGCATGTAATGCTCGAGTAGAGCTATTCATATCAGAGTCCCTCAATGCCACATGCATGCTATACAATCACTTGAAATTCCCCGCATAAAATTAATTGATACCTTCAATACGTACCTTGGAATGACACTATTTTGCATCTGGCCAGCTGAACGGTGATGTGGGACAGGTGGGACTTCAATACGTCGATCCTGGGTTTCCTACCAGAAATCATTTTTTACCGAAATTCCTATCCCACAATGCACCAACGATGTACGAGTAGATATGCATCACTCCATGCACGCTCGCGGTTTAGTGCGCCTCGATCCTTTAAACTGCGCGAACATTTTTGTGGCGCAAAAATTACAAGGCAATCAAAGAGTTCTCGTTACTGGTAAAGTTTATGTACAGCAAACGGTTTTCGCACCGTAATTATGACAGTGACAGAAAATGACCGTATGACCCAAAACACCATAGAATATATATGCGCTATTTATTTTATCTACTCGTACCTCGTTGGTGGCATTGTGGGATAGGAATTTCGGTAAAAAAAAATGATTTCCTGTAGGAAACCCAGGATAGACGTATTGGTTCAACTCTTCATTGGGATTCTGTGGTAATATCTTTACATCCGAAGAAAAGAGGCCTACTCATTATTTGCATTGAGGTCAATCTGTGAAGCAGTTATTTCTTTATTGGAATATAATCACTGCAGATGTGCTTCAAAGGGCATACAACCCTATTAGACATGTTAGATACTCAAAAGTAAATTACTTTGTTTTGATAATCATCATGGGACAAACTATAGACATGACGTAGCAATGGCCGCGAGATTCCTGAAACGTCACTATGGCCGTGAGATTATTGGTAACATGGATGCGCCCGTCAGTTCCCGATTTCATTTTTGTCTTCTAATTAGCTAATTAATTTATTGTAATATCATCAATGTTGAGAATCGTTTCAACATAATTTATCACATATGTAAGCTAAAAATTAGCGTGTTATGTCCCTTTAATCACAAAGAATTTATATGGGCGTGTCTATTATGGCTAAACGGAGATAGGAAATACTTGATGGAATTACAGTATCTACCAAAAAAAAAAAACGTTGGCAACGTAAAAAAACACCAAGTTTTAAAAAGAGTACGAGCCATATAAAGTTAATAAATCTAAAGATAGCACCAAGTTTACTCAAGTGCGTCTGCCCAATTGGCAAACTTGGTCCATTTCTTCTACAATGCAAAAGAAAAAATGCCCTTTTCCCACTATCACCCTCCATACAGCCTAAATACATTTATAGATGTCATGCTAGAGGCGCTGATGTAATACGAGTTCAAAAACAGTGATCTTCTTGTGAAGCAACCAGAGCAGCGGGAACCTTCCTTTCGTCTTTAGTTACTCTTCTTCCTACCAGCGAGAGAGAGAGAGAGGTCCTCTGAATCATTGAAAATAAAGACCAAATTCCAACAAATAAAACACCTGGAGAAATCAAGCCAGAAAACAAACAACTTGAAAACGTATTCAAGCAGAACAAGACGTCTTTACACAAGAAATAGGAGTATAGTATAATCCTAACTCAACTGCCAATATAACCTTAAACAAGAACAAGTCAGTTGGGAATTATTTAAATCAACAATTGGGTATAATGATGAGGGTTCCTTAATGAAATATGGAAGTTCTCAACAAAGGAATTCGGAAAAAGAAGAAAGAAAAGACCAAAGTTTGCAATGGTCCCATATATATTCATATATTTGGATAGAATATATATAGATTATTATATTCTATATTTCATCATATATATATATATATATATATATATATATGTATAATATATAGCGATAGATTATTTATATTATACTTATTATACTTAAACCGTTCCGTGCGTCTTTCGACATTTTATCTTATCTCCTCAGTTAGTGAGATATTCAGATTGTAAGGTTCTGCAATTTAGGCCTTTTTCACAAAGAATAGAATAAAAGGGCATACAATTGTGGAAATGTATTTTTAGTTCCTTTTTGTGATCATATATACACTGTTATTTTTACGTTTTAAAAGAAAAGAATGAGTTACTGCTTTGCATTCAGTAAGACGTATTTTACCAAGAGACCACGTATCAATTCTATTACCATTACAATTAAGGAAACCACCTGTTAATTTCTAGCTTTATAATTTTATAAAGATGTCATTCAGCATCACTCAGAAACCTTTAAACTGGTAAAAACTCCTGGAAAACCGCGTAAAAGAACCCAGAGAAGCATCCTTGTACAGCCTACATAACCAAAATTAAAGAGAATAACCACCAGAATTGAATACTAGCATAATGCCGAAAGTGGTGGGCCACCACTGGACTCGAACTGACAACAACAGACTATCCAAAAGTAAAATCAATAATGTCTATCGCTTACACTGCTGCGCCACGGAGGAAGCTTACAGAACAAGACTTGATTTGTTGTATATACTAGTACGTGTTGGATCAGTAATGTTGAACAAAAGAATCCGTTGAGCATACTTTTCTTTGCATGAAGTCAATTATTATTTTCAATGTTAGCAGTAAAAGGCACCTAGTGCTATTTCTCGTCAAACGCGTGTAAAAGGGAAGTTTGTTTCTGTTAATATACTCACGGTGTGTGTCGTTTGTATCATGGCTGTTTTAATGTTTTTTTACTGTTTTTGGTGTGTTTTTTTAGTTTTTAATTTTTAAAACTTGGTGGACACACTACCGTGTGTCTTAATTTCCAGTTATTGTAGTTGATACTTTCCAAATTCGCGACGTACAGTAACGGTCGGTTACGTTCAAAATTAAGTCCATTAGTTGAGGTCATTCACATAGGTATATATGGAACTAACTGATCTCTTCCAAGTAAAAATGCAAAATAAACCTTCCATCAATCATAATAAAGTCGTTTTTATTGTAAATAGCAGTTGGAGTGACTGTGAAAATATAGTTGATTGATTTTAATTTTGAGTTGATAAAACAGCACCTCGGATGTCAATACCGATCACAAAAGTGTCCATTAAAAGGCCTTTGACAGATAACTGTTTTTGTTTTGTGAAACAGTTGTGTAGTGCGATTCATTTCAAAGAAAACAATAACCATTTTTCAGGTCACTAAAATTATTTCACTCTTGTCATAAAAGCACTAAAATATGAAGTACTGCGTCCCTTAATTGATATTCAACTCAGGCTATGAATTTGGTTGACCATAGCAGCTATGTAGTATTTCTTCAGTCTTGCAAAATCTTTCCTTTACTTTTTCTCCTAAATTACTTTTAATTCGGTGACCAACTAATTTTTACCTTGACCCTCTTCATTTTGGTTACATTTTCCAAAATTTGTTGTGGCCACTCCTTTCCTGTAGTCTTTCCTTCTCGTAGTATTTACTTTAAAAATTAGACCACCTTGTTCAGGTGTAACACTCTTCGTACGTGAATAGTAGTAGTAGTTAGTAGTAGTAGTAGTAGTTGTGTAGTGTAGTAGTCGTAGTCGTAGTAGTAGTAGTAGTAGTAGTAGTAGTAGTAGTATAGTAGTAGTATTATCAAACGGATACGTAGGTTGAATGGGAAAATATTTTCAGACAAGGAGGTTAACTTATTGTGTTGAAAAAAAGTATGAAATGACATTATTCAACTGTAATATAGCAATTCTTAAATTGGCGTTGTTGGCAGATTTTATAGTGCAAAAATTGCTACGCAATAGTTCAATTTGAATCGATGTTAGGTAAGGTTGAATGTAAATAAGTCGCTGAGAGTTTTTTTGTTATTTTTCAATGAAAGTGTTTATTTTCAATGAAATTGGTCTTGTACTTTTCAAACCGTTATTGGTTGGGGTGGCTTGAAATTATTGTCTTTCCGAGGTGTGACTTGAAATAGATGCGTAAGCAACTCTGTGGTAATATACTTAAAGAAGCGAGGAAAAAGATGCTTTCCTTATTTTTCCTACTTACTTCTCTTTTTTACCTTCTTTCTTTGTTCCATATTTCTTTTGTCCTTTTTCTTTTTCTGTCTTTCTTATTTCTGTAATATCTTATTTTCTTTTGCTTCCATTTCAATTTCTTTCTTTATGCTTCGTGGATGGATGGATGGCGGGATCATGGATGGATGGATAATGGATGGATGGATGGATGGATGGAGGGAGGAGGATGGATGGATGGATGGATGAGGATGGATGGATGGATGGATGGATGGATGGATGGATGGAGGATGGGTGGGTGGGTGGGTGGGGGGTTAGGGGGTGGGAGGCCGGACGGACGAACGAAAGAACGAACGGAGAATGGAGGATGGATGATGGCAAGCTGATGGATGAATGGATTAAGGGCTTTAATTGGCTGAAATGCTATGGGTGGGTGAAAGGATGAAAGATGATTAGTGGCCGAATGAAGGACTAAAGAACTAAAAAATTCGGCCGACCCAATATCATAATGGATCCATCTCAAAACATTCTTGAGAGGGCAAAGTAACAATTTGGCTTTATATTACATAGTTAAAGGTACTTGCGGCAAAAAAAAAAAATATTCAAAATAACGTTTACTTAAATCTACGCTTCATATAAATCACTTTTACTATTAGAAATATGTTGTATGTTTATATTGTTAAACTTGCAGAAGTAATGATCTTCATTATCTTAGTTAATTAAGTTAAAGGACATTCATTACCAACAGTTTTATATGCGAGTAATCCCGTCGTAAGCGTCTCAAAGCGCTGTTGCCAATTATATTACGTGCCTTCGTCACAATCTTTGCTTCCTTTCAAGTGGCAGTCAAAGGACATGCCTTTTACAATCGACAGCCTATCAGCGTAGATTGCAATATTCCTTATAAAAGCTCCCCGATTCGCTTAGGTCGACGACGGTAAATCAGGCAATTGAGATTAAGATCTTGCCAGGGAGGACACAAACCTGTTCACCACCAGCGGGGCTCGAACTCACTATTCAACGGCTAATGATCACGAGACCAGCGCTTTTATACTGGACCAACGTGCTCTCATAAATCAAAACCGCGTTAACACAAATGAATAGGAGTGGTTGTTGGAATACTATATTTATCCCTGTTGTTCATGCAATAACGAAAAATATCAAGTTTTGGTGCCATACCACACGAGGCCGGCATTCAGTAGAATGAATGTACTAACAATATTATTAAAAACAAACTTGAGCCTCATTTAATTTTCATTTATTTAAATTCTTCGGCCTGCCTAATGCTCAACGTTTTACCCCTGCCTTTCTTCTTCGGTTCTTATGGAGGCGAGAGCACCGCGAATACGCTTGCAGTTGCCCGCACCGTATCGCATGGCGCTTACAAAGATACTGGATTACGCTCGGCCGTCTCTCTTATGTAAAACTGAGCCCGCGCGCCGGATATGATAAAAGCGTGTGTGATACGAGATATGTCCTCAGGAGAGCGAGTATACGAAAATTATCTCAAGAGTTATCAACAATGAAATTACAAAAAGTTTAAATTTTTTTTTCATGTCTATGATGATACAGAATCGTGCCATCCACTCACAGTATAATGGTTGGCTCGAAAATAACAGGATCTGTCAATGGAGAGATACTTTTAATTATGTCAATTTAAAAAAGGAATCAATCACTATTTAAATAAATCACCCTAAAAATCAGTTTCGTCCAATAATGCGATTATTGTGTGTTAGACTGTTTTGAAACAACATAGAAGAAATACAAATAACACCAGAACACTTGTTGGTCTTATTACCCACCCTGCTTGGCTTCAACCCTAACGTAAATGATTCAATTTGACATTTTATCAAATTAATTATTATAGGTTAGTAACAACGTCAACAAAAAACTGAGTAACTCAGGAGAAATGTGAAGAAAAAAGGGGAACAGAGACGTGTGGGCTGGGAAATATATTTAAAAAAAAGGTCAAGGATTTCTTTTATAAAATCCATGTCAATGATGTGCATTCTTTAAAAATTGTTGTTTTTACTGCGTAATATTACATAATGCTGCCTTGTTACCCCCAGCTTCGAATCATATTAAGTATATGCGTAATTTCCTCCAAGTTTGAATTGTTCGCAAGTCATCCCCCTTATTACGTTACATTTTTTCCCACGCGGAGAAGATGGTGAATTTTGAGATCGATTCGCCGTTATACACTCAAACCAGCATACCAAACATGGAGAAATTCTTCGCAGCTCAAAATAGGCACACAGGCGGTGCTACGTACTTGTGTAAGCGATAATCACCATGTTGAATTTCCTATAGTTTGACTCGATAAATTTCAGGACAATTTCTGTACAGAAACCCAGTCCAACGTGACAGAAGCCCAGATAAATACGACTACGGTACAGTCAACAGCTGTTACAAATGAAAAACCTATTAAAAAAACACGGCCTTTTGACTGGCCAGCTGGGATCACAACTTGCAGAACGTAAAATACCGGAGCCGTAAAAATACGAACCATTGCAGGGAACGTTAACAAATAGCGGCGTGAAATCTCAACTTCGACGTTATTGTTTTTTTGACTTGTTTAAAAATATTAAGACTTAGTTATTACAATCTTCTGACCAGATTTTCACGTGTTGTAGCTGACACATACAAAACGTTGATTACGTTCACCACATCGGTGTATTAAAAAGGTTTGAGAAAAAAAAGGCAAAGGCAATATATGCTTGTGTTAGAAGGTAAGGGAATGTACATATACTAATGTCACCAATTACTTAATAAATTACCTTAATAGCTTCGAACCAGGGCTTAAGGATTACAAAGTCCGAAACCTTATGCCACTGAACGATTGACTTTACAGATATCAGATGCGTTAAATTATATATATAGGTCTCCTTCGCTATTAATATATATATTCTGCGGACACTCGTTTCTATAGATATATATTATATAATATAGATATATAATACTTTCAAGGTGCCCAACAAGGTAGTGCAGCATTGCTGGGTTTGCAAAAGGTCCAAATGTACAACGTTTCGAGTAATAACTCTTTGTCAAGTAACGTTACCAAACCAACAATACCCCAAACCACTTGTTGAACACCAGGCTCAATACAAAAACATTGGTGTTAAAAAGTAGGAGGATAAATACAGCATAAGCAGTCAATGGTGGTACAAAGGGAAAGAAGTATTAGTCCAGACCAGCCAAGAGCACTTGAAAAGGTCCAATTTGACGTTTTCATACCGTGGGGTTACCGTATACCAGCAAAACTTCACCTTTCGAGAACCACCATTATCTTCAAATTAGAGGTGTGGGCCAGGGGGGGTCAAAGAGTCGGGATGCGGCTATTGCCTGCCTTTTCGTTGGCGATTTGAGGATCAGATCGTTCTTTCTACACTGGCAGACTCCGCCAGCTATTTAAGCGCTATCTGATGATCTGTGGGCATGCATGCGTGGCACTCGCGAGAATGGAAGCATTCATCAAGTACGTCAGCACTTTTCACCTCCACTAAAGTTCACCATGGCAAATCTCCACTGAAATCCGTCAATTCTGGATCCTTCGCATCTCCCTCGGGCGATCACCTCCAATCCAGTATTTATTTTAAGGAAACTGATTCACACAACTATTTGTTATATTTCATTCCAACCCATCCCTCATGCAGGGAAGGGATTAAATTCCTTTCGCCACGGTCAAACGTCTTCGTCAGATAGTTGTAATGTAGACTCTGATTTTGATCAACAAGCTGAGACAATGCCCACGTTCTTTGACTCACGTCAATATCCTTCGAACATACACGAGTCCGCGCTTCAAAACGTGCGAAAGCCATTTTTCAAAGACGGAGCCCCCAAGTTCTCCCCAAGTCTCTACCCAGCGAACCCACCCGGAATTCCTTTAGTCCTCACCTTCCATCAGAACATGCTGCCTAAGGGGATTATTTTAAAGACAACTAATAAGATGCTCTCTCAACATCCTTCAACCAGAGACATTTTCGCTCCCACTCCCCTCACCTCCTATCGCGTGCCAGAAACATCGGGGCTCTCTTTTCACGCGAAAGATCTCACCTACTGCTCCGGTTCTTATCCATGTCATCGTCCTAGATGCAAGACTGCCGTTTATTCATTCACACCGAAGTGTCACAAAGGACCATCTGGTTACTAAACATCGTGTCTTCAACCTTAACATGTACAGTTCTAACCTATATGCATCGTCTGTACACACGTTGTGGCGCATTGTAAATCGGAGAAAACTAAAACACCTTATCTGTGCGATTTTCCGACCACTGTCGCTCCATTAGGAACAATGTCACCAACAAACCTCATGTTGCTGTTCATTTTAACAGTTGTAATCATACAAGCAATGAGCCCAAAAGGTACCGGCATTCGGTCCACCAGCGGGCAGCAACGATATCAAGCGCCACCGAGCAGAGCTACTCCGCATCGCTAAATTAGACACTCTTAAACCCCACGGTTATGAACGTCAAATTTGACCTTTTCCAGTGCTATTGGTGTGGGACTAATACTCTTTCCCTTTGTAAACACCCTATTTGTCGCTACACCACATAACCACATAACGCTAATTGGGTCAACTCTTTCCTCAAAATTCACAAAGATCTTCAAAAACCAAGTTTGGTTACGCAAGGTGCCACTGACAAAGAATACATTAAAAATATACGCACAAGTTAAACTCCCCTGCTTTTTGAAAACTTACCTTCTGATGCTTCCACTTCCAGGGTTTTTTATTTAAAGTTTTTTAAGTTCGCACGAACACCTTACCATTAGCAAATAATGTTAAATCCGGTCACGGGAAATATGGCTTATGTAAATATGCAACTCCTGATCTTGAAAACCACTGAGCATTCATGTTTTTCGGTACTACCATATAATCTTAGCATGAGGGAGTACATATTGAAAAAAACGAACTACAAGCACATGACTATATGGGATTTGGGGATGGTTTATATGGGTGCCAATGCAGTCAAAATTTCCTCAGTTAGAAAATCTTTTCACCATTGACAGTACCCTCGGTTTGGTTTTGATAAAATTTGTAAACAATAATAGCAACGTGCTTGGACAAACATAGGACTAAAATTAATCATTCGGCCATGATTTTACTCGTTAATTCGCAGTTATTTGTTAAGTGTTCATGGTTGTCGTTAATTTTTATTGTCAATAGTGTTGTTATTTTGCATATTCTTAGTATTTGTTTGTGACTGGACGCCCCCATTGGACAGATGTGTGCCACTGCTTCAAAAGTGAGAGTTTCAAATAAAAACTATACTATACTAGACATATACCATTGACGTTATGCGTATTATCCTCCTTGACTTTTTTACCACCAGGTTTGTATGAGGCCTGGTGTTCAAAACAGTTTTGGTATTTTTTGTTTGGTAACCTAACTTTATAATGAAAGCTGCAACTGGTTACATCTGCAATATGATTCTTTTGCTTTGTCCGTATATTTGTCTCTAAACTAAGTTTTGTTTGGGCGCAAATAGCCTAATAGCTGAGGCGCCATTAAATCAAACACAACAACAACAACAACGATGTTGGTAACGTATGACCAAAGGCAGTTATTACTCGAAAACGTTGTACATTTGACCTTTTTGTCACAACCCCAGCACTGCTGCCACTACCCTTGTCGGCACCTGAAAGTATATTATATCAGTGCTCCGCAGTACCTTTGCAATGTATATGATAAATAATATATACAATATCTATATAGCTATATATAATATACAATACTTTTTTTTTTTAATTTTTCTTTTTTTATAAAATTTTTTATTAATACATTTAAGCGGAATCGAGTTCTACAGATTTTAAAGCTATTTAAAAAATAAAGGGAAATAAGATTTTGCATTGTTTATCTGACGTTACTTCGACGTTATTTAACACATTTAACGTATAGTTCTAAGTCATTAAAGCGTGAAGATATTTGAATAATTGGAGTTTACCATAATTTACAGTAAAGTATGGTACAATTAGGAACATTTTAACAGTGAATAGAAGACAGCTCGCCCCCAACCACTTCCCAACCACATAAGATACCTTTTTTTAGAATCGGTGAGTATTGTTCAAAATTGCAAAATTTACAACTTTCATCCCGACCAGGGATGGTATCTGCGATTTTCTAGCCTCCAAGACAAGAGACTGACTGAAATCGTCTAGCAACAGGCGATAGCATCAGAAATTATCAATCAACTAAGTTTATCAAGAGAAAAACAAAGTTTTTCTAGATAACACAGTTTTCTGTCATAAACTATGTTTTTCTAGATAAACATAGTTTTTCTCTTCATAGATAAAACTATGTTTTTCTCTTGCTAAACTTTTTCGTTTCTATATGAAACTAGTTTTATCTGATCTAAGTTTTTTTGGATAAAGAAGTTATCATGATAAACTAAGTTTTTGTAGATAAACCAGTTTCATCAGTTAAAAATATTTTTTCAAAAACAATTGCTTATTTAGTTTATTCTAGAGAAAAACGAAGTTTACCTAGATGTAAAGTCTATGGATAAAAAAGTTTATAGGGGTTGTGGTTCAAGGAAAGCTGGATTGAACCACAAAACCTAGATAAACCCAGTATGTCTTCAGGACTCATACTTAGATGGTAGGCCTCCGTAATAGTAACAGAGGTACTAGGTCGATCTGGATGGTCAGCTATTTTTCATGACTGGAAATATTATGTTTGTGGTGTGTAGAAGTTTAAGAATTCTTCCTGTTTTGAGAGACAACGTTCACATGTAAACATATTATAATCTGATTGTTTATTCGTCAATAACACCCATCTTTTTTTCCCGTGTCGATAGGTGAAAGATATGATCAATTACATAATCAGTGAAATGATTCGAATACATTTTATGCTATAGTGGGTGGGGGGGGGGGGGGGGGGGGGGGGGGGGGGCGGGGGGGGGGGGGGGCAGGCTTCAATGTAATTTCGTGTTTTTTTTTCTGTTAAAAGCAAAATTCCCTTGATTCATTGTGTGGTTTTGGTTTGTGTGTGTCACATGTTGGAAAAAATATCTGGAAATTTTTTTAAACGTTTTTTTAGGTTGTGAAATTCCAAATGGCCGCCAAAAACATTAAATTTATATAATTAGTATTATGAACGCAATATGAGGTCCAATTCAGAAATAACCATATTTTCAATACCCAAAGATTTTTAAAAAACAGCTAAATTCTTAATTATGCAATCACATTAAACAAATCCAAGATGGCGTCCGAAAATAGCAGCCAAAAAGCTAGTTATGAATATAAAAAACGCCTGCATTAACACTAATAATCAAGAGTGGAATGGATTCAAATCACGGGTTGGATATCTTGTGGTGCTAGGAACCAACAATGCCATTTTCTTTTTGTTAAATACTTCAAAATCAAAAAGATGGCGGCCAATGGCCGCCAAAAAGCGCTATTCACAGAACTGGTAATTTAAAGAAAAGTACCTAAGTTAGTAAACATTTGGGGCAGACCTGACATTTAATACTCTGGACGAAGAAATAAATTCCAAAACATTTTCGTGTGCTGGACGCGCTCTTTGAATCCAAGATGGCGGCCACCGTACGTAAAGCACTGATAATAGTAAAAATGTGATGTTTTTTCCACAAGATTCATGTCATATACTATTTTGATATACAATTAAAAATACACTAGATGTATCTTTGGACCAAAGGAAACTATTTACCATTTTATGGTTAGAAAACATACTTCAAAATCACAAAATTTTAGAAAGAACATAGCTTATGTAAGCACTTTCAATGCTTTCCTGGTGATTTTTTCATTACCGCCTATTACTTAGTTATACAACATTAGGAAATTTTGAATAAAATATCATAAATTTTAAAAGGTTTTATAATATTTTACAAAAAAATTATAATTTTGGACACACGTGAATATGAAAAACAAGAGAAGATTATCAGTAGCTTCCTCAGAATGCATTGCTTCCATTAGAAGTTTTTGTACAGGTTCTGAGTGAATCTAGGATTTGAAAAACATTCTTAAAATGTAAGTTTGTTAGTAGTACTGTCAATATAGCCATGTTTTCCATTTCTAACGATTCACATCAGTACCTGTACCAAAATCTACATTGGAAAGCAATGATGTAGGAAGCTACTGAAATCTGTCTTCTGAAACTACCATTTCGTTTCACATCCAAGATGATGTCCAAAATGTGTCAATTGGATCTAAGCCCTTTAATCTATCATAGCCCAAACTGGAGATTCTTCATAATACTACGTATAATTATGTGATAATGCACAGAAATTTGAATGTGAAAATATAAATGAAGCAATAAATGAGCTCTTGTATCCTTACTTTCGGTTTTAGACACTTCAACCCCAAGATGGCGGCTAATAATCAGAGGTGGGCTATTGAGGGTCATATTTGGGTCATAGTTTTTCAAATCACTTAGAAGACAGGCTTCGAATGATGACTCTAATTATGCTTATCCCATTTTCGAAGAAAAAAATTAAAAAAAGTGCAAAAGCCAGGGTGCCCCAATGAAAAATCCAAAATGGCCGCCAAATTGGCCAAAAATCATATTTTTTACCATAACTTGATAAGCTTTTGTTTATTCACCTTCATTTTTGTGGCAATACCCATGTTTTGGCCTACAAGGAATCATTCTGTGCAATTTCCATCTCACCACGACTTTTCGTTTTCTTGATATGGGAGTTTTAGCCTAAATTGGACTGCGAGGGCGCTTTCCCAAAAGGTACATATCATATCAAAAGTTTTAAATTTTAACTGGTGGGCCATCATCAGAATTGTTGATTCATCATTTTCTGAAGATTAGAGCTGTGTAACTTTTACCGTTTTCCCGTGGCATCAATTTAAAATTTGACAAAAACACTCTCATTGGAATACACAGGGGTCAACGAACTTTCTTATGTGTGGGTTTCAATGGAGGGCATTTTTATGACATTAAATAGCCTACAGTTGCAAAACCACAAACACCACGCAAGTCAAATTTCAGCAAGTGTTCATAATAAAACTCTCTTCAACGTTTTGAATGTTAAAATCACCATTATCAATCGGATGCGCATTTTATTGGAAAGCGCCCTCAGAGCTCAATTTTAAGCAAAAACAGCATTTTCAAGAAAACGAAACGCTATGGTGAGATGAAAGTTGTATAGCATGATTCCTAATAACCCAAAACATGGGTATTGCCACCAAAATTAAGCAAATTAAACAAAAACTAATTGAGTTATGCTCAAAAATCAAATTTTTGACAATTTGGCGGCCATTTTGGATTTTTCGATGGGGCACCCTGGTTTTCGCACTTTTTTTCATTTTTTTCTTCAAAAATGGGATCAGGGTGATTAAAGTCATCAAACGAGCCTGTGTTCGAAGTGATCTGAAACATTGACCTTCTATAGCCCACCTCTACTAATAATGACACTTGTAAGCACTATCAAGAGCCAAACTTGCTACTTTTTTATATACCTACATAATGTTATACACATGAGAAAGTATGAAAATACAAATGAAACGGTAACAACTTACTCTAAAATCGTGTATATTTTTCATACAGCCATGTGATCCATGTTATAATATTGTAATCAAGACATAAATAAACATCTGTTTACTTTTGAACACAAGGAACTCATATTATTTTTGCTTTGGTAACATAATTCAAATCGAAGATGGCGGCTAATATGACCATTGTAATCACTAATAGCCTAAATTGGTGATTTTTCATATACACATATTTTATGCATGATAGGAAATTCTAATAAAACTATAAATGAAGCAACTCTATATCCCTTAAATCCCAAAATGCCATTTTTCCCACTTTTCAAAAATCACAGAGCGAACCCTTTGCCTTGTTTAGGGTGAAATTGCTCCTAGATCTAACAAGACAAATTGCGCTACCGCCCTTTCTTGCGGTGATCGTCAGGTCGGTAGTCATTTTCCCTCAAGGGACGTAAGGGGTATAATATAATTTTTTTTTATTATAAACGTTTAACAGGCTTCAAATCCAAATGGTGACAAAATGACGCCTGCGTACAAGCATAATCAAAATACCAATTACAATGTGTTATAAGCATCAGATTTTTAATGAAAAATAAATGAGCAACTAGACTACTTTTAAAACATGAGGAAACCATATAATGTAACTACTTCAAAACCCAATGTGGCAATTTATATATCCTATTTTGTTGTACACATTAGTATTGAAGCAGCAAATAGATACATATTTGCAAACTTGAACATGAAACCATATCAAGTAAGCTTTAATTACAATGCCTCAAATCCAAGATGGTTCACTAATATGGCCATGTCACGATCAATAGCACACACTGGATTTTTTCCTTAAATAATTAAATGAAGCAACTATATAAACTTTGGACCACAAAAAAACCATGCTTTATTTAAGTTTGGGAACATCAATAGCCAAAAATGACGATCATTCAAATATATCTACACATATATATCTACATATTGTATATGTTATTGGCATTAGGAAATTGATATATTAAATAAAAATGAAACCGATAATAAAACTTTGGCACAACTCATTTAAGCATTAGGTTTTGTAAATATGATTGAAAAACAACAATGGTCTTTAGATTTGAAAGCATGTTACATTAACAAAATTGGTAAAAGGTCTATCTTGCGTTTTGCACCCAGACAGAGAAAGTGAGATATGGAATACCAAAATGCAAGTGCAGTCAATCCCACTGAGAGCGAGTTTATTCAAAACCATTATCGCAAGCGCAACAGAATACATGTACATTATAAGCACAGGAGCTGAAAAGGCTCTACACTCCTACTAACCTTTGTATAAGTCATATACTAGGATAAGATGCCCAATTTTGCGTATTTAACACAAGAGAGCATAGCAAGGAAAAAAGTACGTAGCCCCTCCGGGTAACCGTGCCCTGGGGGTGTACAAATATTGGCAAAGAGTTTGTATTGTTATATACTAGGATTAGATGCATATTATATTTGACATAGCAGGGGAAATTTCCGTAGCCCCATGGGTAAAGTGCCCTAGAGGTGAACATATTGGCAATACATGTAGCAGAACAGGCTGGAAATCCCGAGGCACGGCCTGGGTCAACCTTGCCCTGACTCAATTGTATTTTATGAAATATAAAAGCTGGAATTGATTTTAGCTTGTGTGAATTAATGCATCATGAAATGTAATGTTAACTGTCCTACTCACCAACATGGAGCAAAAATTTACAGTTCTTTATTGAAAAAATAAGTCTTGAGGATAGATTATTATTTTAATTTACTGAATATTTGACAAAAATTCACTTTTATGATATATTCTTCAAAATAAATAAATCCTAAGCTGAAATTCTATCATAAAAGAGCCATGACGTGCTTTTGTTAAACGCAATAAAAAAATACTCCATTTAGAACGAACTCACTTTGGACTAGCAAACCTTTTCTAAGTTATGCAGAGAAACTTGAAAATTAAAATACACAACATTTATAACATTGCCCAAATAATTCCAATTACCAAATGTTTACCTAAAATTTTATACAAGACCCTATGAATAAAGATTTAAAAAAAAAAAGAAGGTACGGATGAAGGGATGCAAGGCAATCAATAAATGAATTTGGGGGGAGGGTGGGAAGCATTTGGTCTCTCCCACAAGGTGTCCTCTATCCTCAAGGCGGATTGAGCTATGCTATGAAGAACAATCAGGCCAAAGCACACAAAGAGGACGAATGCAAAGCATCGATTGGCGCAAAGATGCGTTGCTACGGTAAAACATTATGGAATGACATTCTTGAGGGGGCAAAACTGTTTTTTACGAGGGGCCAATGAAAACTGTGGAATAAACATATATTGGGAGTCTATTTCACGTTTTTATCAAAATTTCCGATGTTTGCTCGTTATATATCAAAAATTAAGTTTTATATTGCTGGGTTTATCTAGTTTTTTATTCATATTAGTAAAAAAATATAAATAGGTTGTTAGAATTAGAATGAGTTCTTGTGTCAAAGAGTGTATCTATAGTTGCTTCATGTAGTTATATTCAATTCCGAATGCAGTATACATATGTAGTATAAAAAATGCCATTTTTTGAGCTTGATTTTGGCTAGTAATTGATATCTGCAAGATTGAGTTAGCAAGCCATTGCACGGCTGCCTTTTCGCCTTCAATTCATGCTTTATTTTGCCGTTTTCTTTCCAACTCTTGGACTTCTGAAGTATCTGAGATGTCTCTATCAGCTCTATTGCTGCAAGGAACAGCTGCACAATAATTCGGCATTTTGGGTCGATTCGAACCCCCAGTAAGTATGCGATGAAGTACAACGGAGGTGTGTGTTGTGAATTGTTTGTTGTGGTGGTGGAAGGACGCTTGTGTTTGTCCTCAGCATTGCTTGAGCGACTCCGCGGGTCACGGAACTTGACTATTGACCCACTGTGCAATTCGCTTATAGTAGCCAATTTAGCTGCCATCTTAATTATGTTTTATGGTAAATATGAGTTCCTTTGGGTCCAAAGGGTGCATCGAAGTGTCTTAGCTTGTCAATAAAAATATGATGATGCAACATGGATCTATGTGAAATCATTTTAGATTTTATGTATAAGTATACTTACGGTGGCCGCCATATTGGATTCAAAGAATGTTAGCAAACAACATAGGTTGGAATTTGTTTCTTTGTCTTCAAGTATTAAGTACAATGTTACTGACCATAAAGTTAATAATTCAGGTCGTTTGTCTTTATTACAGTTTTTAGCTGTTAATAGCGGCTTTCGGCGGCCATATTGGCCGCCATCTGGATTTGAAGGTTGTTAAAAACCAAAAAAATGTCAGATGTGGGTTCCTAGATCCACCAGATCATCATACAAACCCAGTAATCTGAATACCTATTTTCACCTTGATTATTGTGATGTAGCATAATATTCATAACAAGCTTTTTGCGGCCGATTTGGACGCCCTCTTGGATACCAGGTACACGTAAGTTTTTAATGTGACTGCTATATTTTTTAGCTTGTTTTGAACTTTTGTATTGAAAAGTGGGTATTGTCTGTCATTTTGGGACCTCATATTGCGTTCAGACTACCAATTATAATGGAATGTGTGTATTGGCGGGCATCTTGGATTTGACACCTTAAAAACGTTTTGAAAAAATTCCAAGATATTTTTTCCAATAAGTTACACCCAAAAAATAAAGAATCAAGTGGAATTTTGCTTTTAAGCAAAAAAAAACACGACGCTTTATTTTATATACATAACCACCTATACTATTACATCACATTTCATTGGGACCATGTATGCAATAAACGATTGTGCTTTAAAACAAAAACCGATTACAACCAACATATAATTTTCTCTTTTTTCAAAGGCCATCACCAACATTTTTTTTAATTCCAAAATTAATTTGATTCCGTTTTAACCATTAAACTGGGCGGGGGCAATTTTTTGGGTGCGTTACAATAGCCTATATAGATACTGCACTAATAATTTTTTGGAAACCGTCAACAATTCATACTCAACCATTAGCATCAAGTGGAACGAATTTATAGCCAACATTTTATGCAGGTGGAATGATAATACACTTTCTAATGTTAGCAAAATCTCAGGTTTGATGGTGTGATGGTGGGGGTCGAGGCTAAGGATTGAGTAGGTCTGGTAGCCTAACCCATTTCAATGAAAATACACTTAAAAAAACCTTCAAAGTGAGTATAATTTTAAATGTGATTCAAAATGAGCCAAGAAATTATGCATACTCAAAGCATTAACTTATTCAAAAGAAGCCGACCATTAATATATATAATATCTCCCTGACAACAAAACGTCCCGCTACCACTCCTTTTTGCGTGATGTCAAGATTTTCCCTCTACGGACGTTAGGGATAAAGTGATTTCATATCTGATGGAGAGAGTAACCTGTTCTTTTTATCCCCGGGGGGATCACATATGAAATGGATATGGGTACGGTGTAAGGCTGGCGCTTCGAAACCCAGGGCTTTCGTCGTGACAGAGGACTAGAAATAGGTGTCTTTGGGTGAGAAGCCCGCCAAGTGCCCCCAAATAAGGGGTTTTGGGGGACAAATTTGAACAATTTTCGCAAAAAATTTCACCCCAATGGGGTCTTTGAGTGAAATTTCAAATTTTCCCAAAAGTAGGGTCTTTGGGTGGACATGATTGTAAAATGTAAAAAAAATATGGCGTCTTTGGGTGACATTTTACAATATATTAGGGTCTTTGGGTGAACAGCGATGCTTTAAAAAGGGGGTCCTTACAGCCTTACATGTGCGCGGGTCACCTCCCAAGAGGGAGTGCCCCTCCCCGGGCTTTTATCAGGAAAACACTAAATACAGAACCTCCAAAACACATAAAATAAATTTTAACCAATTTGGGTTTGAATGTGGTCAGACTAGGGGTGATTGATAATTTCTAAGCCTAAGGTAGAAGAGATATGCTACAAATTTCAATTTACACTGTCTACAGTTTCATTCAAATGAAAATTCCAGAAGTTTCATGTTTTATTTATATCCGTTCTATTTTTTAACTTGCAAGTAATTAAACATGAGAGTTTTGCCGGACCCATTGAAGCAATTATGCGAGAAAACCGAATTTTACAACGTAAATAAACTAATACTACTATATTGAAATTCATATTCGATATCGAAGGTAGGAAAGTTGCAGATTTTTGTGTAAAAGTCAAGATTGTTTTGTGTACGATATTAGCATGATTAAAATTTAGTTCGGAACAGTATGTGACCCCTGTTTAGAAATGTTAATGGTGAATACAAAGTAGGTGAAAGGTTTTCAAAATATCTATTGTAACTGTTGTGGTAATCAATTTTATATTAGCTTTTGGCGTTTTTCATAGGCAAACATTCCGATATCCTGAAGGGGTTACCCCCAACGCCTCAATTTAAAATATACATTGCCCTGCCCTATCTCAACCGGCCATTACGCAGTTTGGCAAGAAATTAAGATTTACAAACAGCATTTTTCATACGTGCCAAAAATGATATTATCTACATCAAAATGAATTTGAGTCAGAAATTGTATATCTTCCTAGGCCCTGTCTTTTGCCAATTTTTAGAGCGTGGTCCCTTATTATTACCTCTGTGAGGGTGTCGGTGGCCCATATGCCAATAAATGAAGGGATCAAAAAATAGTACTCGCACAACGTGAACGCGATAATATAATAACTGCCTGCGGCCTCGTGCTGGAAACTATCATAATCTAATCTTCCTTAGATTTAGATGTTGGCTTCCGTTGAAGCCTCAACAAATTGCTACCGGGACGGATTTCACGTCCACTGAGCGGGGTATTGGGAAATAAGTTTTTTCCAACTAGCATAATCGCGCCTCGGATAAACCTCATCGGCTACGATATCGCCTCTGCGCAAAGATACAGAATAAATTGAGGCAATTTTACACATCATGCGCTTTAGTATATAAAATCCGCGGTGTCAGGTTTTGTACACGTTGCTTTGTCAGGCAGGTAGCCCGCACATGTACTTGAATGAGATTCATTACGCGCCCCTATTGCGAACACGCACGGATCGATATCCAACACTGTTATCACTGTTGTAATACAGTGTTTGTATTGTAATGCATGTATGTGGACCCGCCACCGAAAACTGTTCCTTAATTGGGGTTATTCCTTTATTTATTTCTGTTGGAGAATCTGCTGTTTTGCCTATGAGCTGGAAAATGGGAGAAACAATCTTGATCTCCAAAGAGGAAAATACCAAATATCCCTCACTCTTCAGACCAGTGGCGTACAGGCTGGGGGGGGGGGGCAGGTTGCCCCCCCGCCCCCCAACGACCCCCCCACCCCCCTGAAATCAATTTTTAAAAATCATGCTAATCAGCCGTTTTTTAAGCCTCTGACCGGCAAAATTGGCCTTTTGACCCCCCGAGAGGGAAAACTTTTTCCAAAAACTGGGACTTTTGCCCCCTCATGAGCGGTGGCCCATTACGACACTGCTTCAGACCAATAACCGTGAGATGCCAGTGATAACTGGCATGGATTCTAGGCCAAGGATATAAAATATTCTTTGTGACAATCAATATATGACAATTCCATCCAGAATGATTCATGGAGAAGATCTCAGGATGTGTAGAGCACACTGAAGAAACTCACAGAATGCTCATGGTGCAAAAAAAGTATGGTAAACAAATAGTGCCAACTTGGCTGGACCTGCCAGCAAAATGCCTAGGATCAGTCCCTTAACCTCAGCCAGTTTGCTCTTGAATAGTTACTATGTGCCTGAACAAATGCGTAAGTAGTGTCAACTACTACTACGACGAACAGTTCATCAGAGTCAAGACAAAGACTGGACCACAGGACTGGATGCAGCGCCTTGTAGGGTATCCAAGGATTCCCCTTATCATGTACACTCTTCCTCGCAGTCTTCAACCGGTTTGTTTAGATGGATTGCGAGACCTTGGATATACCTAAACTCTACCTAACATAACTGCTAAAAGCATTATGCAGATGATCTAACCTTAACAGCAAGAGACCCAGAAGGATGCCAGACGCTAATATCACCTCAGTCGAAGAATTCCTTAACATGGAATCGCCACAATGAAGGCAAAACCAGCAAAAGTGTAAGGCCATGCCATGAGAAATTTATACCAGAACAAAAAATAAAAAAAGGGTATAAAACTCAGTTATGTTGCAATTGATCCAAAGTTGACCATGGGGGAAAGAAATAACATACATACCACAGCCACACCCTGTCCGATTTCTGGGAAAGGTTATCTACGAAGACAGAAAAGATGAGGCCACAAGAAATCAAGTTACAAAAGCTACAACATTGCTAAACTGACGAGACAAAAGCCAGATCATGGTATGAGAAACTGTGGATGTTATAAACAATGCATACTACCAAGGCTTCATGGGAGGTTACATCTACAACTTCCCGATTAGCTATAAACAGAAATTAGAAGCTGCATTACTAAGCACCTCAAGAAGTGGAACCGACATCAGCAAAAACACCACCACTACATGTAGTGCCATCTATAGAAGAGGGGAAATATGGCCTAGAGTTGAAGAAAAGAAACTGACTACATCAGTGAAATGCATGCAGCTGACAAAATATCATCTTAATAAGTACTCACAAAATGGTACCACACGACTCGGTACGTGAAGTCCTGGAAAAGAAGGCAAAAGTGTGCACGTTGGAACGGTGTTGTGTTAGAGATTTGAACAGAAAGAGCGTCACCTAATAATCGATGGAATTTGGCAGAGGACAGTGACAGCAGAGCAGGACTTGGATACAAAGCAAACCAGAAACTAATTAAAACATGACTCCCCAGGAACACAGGCAAGCCCTCTTACCAGTCTTTGTGAAAGATGTTATGAGGAAAAATATGTTGTTCGCCTGTGTAACGCCTCTGCAGCACAAGGAAACTGGACCACGTGGCATGGCGTCAGCAGGTAGACACGTCATGGAAGAAAGTTTTATACCTGTGGTCTCCTGAACATACTTGTTATTTCATGTGAAATCCATCCAACAACACACTCCCCGCCTCCAACCTAAGCCTCTGGGGAAAAACCAACCTCTAGGTCGTGCCCAGCTATGCAACATCGCACTGCACCCTTTTATATCTTGAATGGCTGTACGGACTCTATGATAGTGGAAGATAAGATATAACTGGAGACACGATCAAAACTCAGAGCAATGGGGGGGGGCCGAGATCTTCTCCTTACATCACAGAAGCCAACACAAGCTTGTCGTGAGGCACGATCGCCATGGGGGGTGTGGGGGGTGGAACACCCCCCACCCCAGCGATCCTCAAAAAGAGAAGAAAGAAGAAAGAAAAAGGGGAAGAAAGAGAGAAGGAAAGAGAAAGGAGAAAAGAAAGAGGGAAAAAAGAGAGAGAAAAAAAGAGAGAAAGGGAAGTACGAATGAAACAAAAGGAGAATGGATCAGAACGCTTGAGATTGAACTCCAGACTTACCATAACAACAAAATCACAAAGATTTTGCTTCCCCTCGAGCCCAAATAGTTGGTTCCAAGGCTAACAACGGTAATCATGAATTGTTAAATGTGGCCAACAGTACTTGTGATCAAAAAGTGTAAATAAATTTGAGAAAAAACGAGGGGGAGCCATGGGCCTTTCCCCAAGTTTGGTCTACCAGTATAAGGGGAGGAGAATTTCAGTCGGGGAGAATGAAGTGTCAAGGAAAAAAAATTGGTAGGGGATCGATTCCCTAGCTCACAGCACCATAAAATTATAGGTCTAATGGCTGTCATTTGAATTAAGTACTATATTAACCTTCAAAAATAACCTTTCTTAATAGCTAAAATCAAGAAGGTTCGGGGGCTCGCCCCCCAACTCCGGCAGGGGCTCTGCTCAGCACCTATCCGTTAAAGACAATGGCTGCTAGCTATACGTGCTATAGGTCCTTCGGCGGCTCTGGTAACAAGCTTATAGGCCCCGTATCAGTGAGCCCCCAAAGTTAGAAAACCAGTCTTTTCTTGAATTGGTTCCCATGTACCCTCAAAAGTGGTAATCTTGAACGTTCTGAATAGCTGAAATCCAAGAGCTTCAGGGGCTTCGCCCCTGGACCCCCAGAGGGCTCTGCTCCTGCACCAACACATTAAAACATTGGCACTCGCTACATGCAATTCTCTGGCAGTACAAGTTTCAATGTATAGCCCGTCTCAGTGAGCAAGTTAGAAACTAGGCTTTCACTGGGTCTTAATGTGATTACCCTCAAACAGTGGTATGGTGGAAGGTTATGAATAGCTTAAATCCAAAGAGTTCCGGGGGCTCTGCCCCTGCCAGGGGCCCTAAAGCGGGCCAACACTGTACCCCACCATTTAAGGGCTTGCCGTTTTTGCGTCAAGAACTTGCGGCTGTGCAGTTCAAAAGAACAGAAAAAATGGTCCGCTAAGAGCATCTACTTGAGGACAATTGTCAACGGCCCTGAAGTGGGCCCGAATCCGGCGCCTTAGTTGTAGGCTATGTTTATTCGCTCACTATGTGCCGAGGACTCGTACTGAAAGCAATAGCAAGGCAATAACATTTCTTCACGTACACCCCCCCCTGGCAAAATGTGCTAGGACGGCACTGTTGTCGTGTTGCTACTGGCCAAGGAAAAAGGTCCTGCAATACGATTCCAAAACAAAGGAAGGGAAAGCTTACAGAAACCCCCAGAATCACACTTTGCTGCTACCAAGTTCAATACCAGTGTGAATTCTGAGCCAGGCCAATGACTGGAAGTTTCTTATGGACGAAGAACACAATCCAATTATATTCCCTCCACAAAATTTGGAGACTGTAAAACGACCGAATCATCATCTACTCAGCAGTAGCCACGCTAGCAGTTACTAATAGAACTGACAGGCCAATGAAAAAAACCGGCTGATGCAAACTTGCAAATATAGAAAGAAATGCAAATATAGTTGACTTGTTGCAGCAGAATGTGAGAACCGCTCATGAACCACTCAATACTTCCCTATTGAGCTAGGAAGCCGAGGCTTGTATAAGACATCCACTGCAAACTGACTCTCAGTTCTAGCATTCCAAAGGAAAAAAGAGGAAGAAGATTATGGACCAGCAGCAAAGACAGCCTTGAGAGGAAGCTATGCTATCATATCTGGCTTAGCAGAAAATCAAAAGCCCTTCCCAAGGGATGACTTGATCAAATTGATTACTTTCATCAAGTTTTACACAAGCAACATCAATTACCATCCACTCCCATAGAAGTCAATGTTTTTAGTCGATGGAATAATATTATCTGAGGGAATCAACAGTCAGATCAACTGTTTGCTTTAATTACCTTCCACCCTTGGGAAATCCGAAATCCATTTCTGAGAAAGCTTGGGAAATTCAATGCATTCAGTCAGCATTAATTTTTTTCTTATCTTTTAGAGTTATTAATTCTTTGTGATAAACACGATACCATTTCCCAATAAAATGTACTAGCAATTAACCACCTATTTCCTTCTGAAAATTCCACGAGGACACAAATAAAGAAAGCTCGATTTTCTTCTCGCGTCAACTACATTTCTGCACCGAGGTTTTCGCATCTACTTGAGTCATGCCTGCGTGTCATTGTCACGCAAGCATGCAAACACCTTTCAGATCGAAAACACAACATGGCGAATTCACATATTTTCTACAAATTTCTACTGGACTCAAAGTTTGTGTTTGTATGCGTGGTAAGTTACATAAATTGAACCGAAAATTCAATATCATTTCGATTAATTTTGCCTTCGAGGACTAAAGTTTTGTGACGTCATATCGGGGTCACGTCCTGTAAAAATTACAGGAAGTAAGTGGCCACTGGCGTTCCTACTGCATACAATCACTGATATTACAAGTGATAACAGTGTTGGATATCGATCCGCCCTGCTGTTTCGCAATACGGGGGCGCGTCATAGTGGATCTGGGTTTTCCTACCGGAAATCATTTTGTCCCGAAATCTTTAGCATTGTGGGCTAGGAATGCACCAACGATGTAGGAGTGATAAAATAAAATAGGAATATATATTCTATGGTGTTTTGTGTCATTACGGTAATTTTTTCGTCATACCTGTGCAAAAACGCTTGCTGTCATAACTTTTACCAGTAAGAGTACTCTTTGATTGCAGTGCTTATTTTTTGCGCCAAAAATGTGCGAGTAGTTTAAAGGAGGCGCACTAAACCCGAGCGTGCATGGAGTGATGACCGTATGGACCAAAACACCATAGAATATAATGCGCTATTTATTTTCTACGCCTACATCGTTGGTGCCATCCGCTGAATGCTATCCCACAATGCATAAGAATGTCGGAACAAAATTTGATTTCCGGTGGAAACCCAGGATCCACGCTTAACCTATTCAATACATGTGCTGCTACCTGCCTGACAAAGCAACGTGTACAAAACCTGACACCGCGGATTTTATATACTAAAAGCCATTGATGTTTAAATGCCTCAAGTATTGTAGCGGGACCGGGGCTGCGCTCTAAAACCACTAAATATATCACCACAGGCTTAGCCCAAAAATGCCCCTATACTTAGCCTATCATATTTAACAAAACTAGGCAACAACAGAGGTTCTAATGTCCCGGGGGGGGTGGGACGTATCAAGAACGCGACCGAGCTTATTAATGGTGATTGTGAAGTCCAACGCCACCCCCTGGGGTGTTAACACCACCTATAAGGGTGTTAGCCTGGTGTTAACAAAACAATGTGAGTTCAGTTTATTCCATATCATTCCACAGGTACAGTAATATAAATATGGTAACAAAATATAAAATATGAACATAGTATAGAACAAAAAATTGATTTAGATATAAAAATATAGATATGCAAGAGATGTGGATGCCACTTAAAACGCAGGCGTGTAATTAGTGGCACCCATGCTTAAATTCACATAACAACATAGTATGAAACTTTAATTTGATAAGCATTAACAAACAAGATAAATTTACTGAAGACACCGGGAAAATAAAGGGTGCTGACCAAAATTACATTTAAGATTTGAAAAAAGAATACAAAGAGGAAGAAAAAAAAACAGTTAAATAATGAATAAAGTATAAGCTTACCCAAATTATATGAAATTAATAATTGCAAGAATAAAATCAATGAGCTGTTGTGTAGAGAAATGGCTTTAATTTTTAAAACTAGCTAATGATGCGGGGACTGTTTTAGGACGGTATTCAAAAGGAATTCCCAAAATGGCTCCTGGATCCTAATGGTGTTTTCAGCAAGTCTGGTGTTTGGTTTGTCTAACGTACAATGTCTTGATGATCCGGTGTTTCATTAAGGGGTATGGACGTCTGGTCTGGTCAAGAAAAAATGATCATCTAAGATATTTGGAGGAAGTAGGTCTGGTGGGTATACATTAAACTGTGCAGTCTGGAAGACGTAGATGAGTCATGGAATTTTAAAGCGTATTCATGGAGAAGAAACGAGGGCGTCTGTATGGGTACCACACTGAATTGGTGCATGACCGTATGATCTTTTTTTGCATTAAAAAACAGAGAATGAAGATTGAGAATTACTTTTATCAGCCCAAATAATGGCACAGTAGTTGAGGTAAGGGAAGACAAGCGTATTATATAAGGTGGTCAGTTAAATCAAGGGGCCAGAAAGGTACTTTTCTGATGATACCTTATATTTAGAAAATTATTTTAGTAACATGTGAAGTGTGTGATTTCCAAGACATGTCATCATCAAATTAAAATGCCTAAAAATTAGTTGTTGTTTTTACGTTACAAGTGTTTATTGCGATAATATTTTAATATCATTTGGTGGTATGGTAATGGGTGGTTTATTTTGAATACCATAAAATTGTTTTTTTTCATGTTTAGAGAAAGGGTATTTAATTTTAACCAATTCGATTTATGGGTTAATGTCTGATTTAAAGTTGCTCAAGAATTAGGTTTCTTGTTGAATACAGAATATTAGGGTCATCGCGAACATAATAATGGAAGTTAGGAGAGCAATGAGGGAGGTCATTAATATAAAGTAGAAATAAAAGGGGGTCATAGAAATGAGCCTTGAGGTACGCCGAATCTGATCGAGGACGTGGATGAGTGGTGTTGGTTATAATCAACGAATTGTTTTCGGGTTATCCAGTAATTTTCAATCCAAGATGGCCAGTACGCTCTTAACCATATTTTTTAGTTATTAATGAGAATTTTGTGATCAAGAGTATCGTATAGCTGTGCTGAGATCTAGAAAGATCCCAGCAGTGCAAGTTTGTTGGTCGAGGGCAGTGGAATTTTTATCATAGAGTTTATTGATTGCCATGAAGGTGGAGTTGCTTAGGCCAAAGCCAAAGGGCAGGACTGAGGATTTTAGTTATCAATAAATGCGATGATTCTGGTATAAAATAATTTTTTCAAGAATCTGGAAGGCTGGAAGGATGGATATTGGCCTGTAATTATTGAAAGAATGCGTATCACCAGTTTTAAAGATCGGAATAACTTTAGCAACTTTATGTAGATGGGAAATAACGAGGATAGGAAAGAGTTGCAATATACCCACCCCCCCCCCCCCCCCCCCCCCATAATAGGCTAAATAATGGGGGTGGTTGAAAATCTGTTTAACTAATGTTGAGATAATACATTCGACGCCACAGCTTTTATTTTACTAGTTTCATTTGTGAGGTAATATCTAACAATTCTTCCTTAGTTGTAGGCGAGAGAAAATCCTATGGTGGAAACCGAGAGATGGAACTGATGCTAGGAGAACGTTGTCATGAGGGGGTATTTTAGCAGCCAGTAATGGACCTATGTTGGTTAAAAAAGTCATTGAATTTTGACGATTTCAATGGGTCTTTAATTCAGAGCAATTAGAGTCAATACAAGTATGAGGGTGGTTGGGTTTTTTATTCTACCGCGGAAGATTATTTAGGGTTGCCATGTTTTTTTAAGGTTGTTCCTGTGGCATCAAGCTCTGCTGTGATATAGTTACGCCACTTAGCAATGCGCAAGAGATAATTTAAACTAATTGCGATATTTTGTGTATTTAGTTTATATCACCACGGGTTGGAGCGATATCCGAAAATAGTTTATCTTTAGTGTTGATCGATTAATTAGGCCCAAGGTATCCAGGGTTCCTAGGTGTTTTACGTGTAGATATTTTAGTGGTTTTAACAGGACAGTGGATATTAATATATTTGATCATTTCTGTGAAAGGTTGTTAAAAAGCCGTTTCGGATGTCGTTAATCCGTACACATGCTGACCACGTTGTGGAAATGAGAATCCCATTTTAACCCTTGATGTTGTCCGGCTTAAGTTGGCATGAATTTTTATTTAGGAAATTAGTTTTATTACAAGCTAAACTGGCGTATTATTTGAAGAATTGAGGAACAAAACAGGGAACAATGGTCTGAAATATCAGGTAAGACGCCGAATAAAATTGGTAAGATATTCTTGATGCTGTGAATCAATTTTGATCGGGCAGAGTAGTTTCTGTTATTGGGTAGGCATATCAATGGTAGGGAAAAACCATTGAAAAAAATAAGATTAACGAAGTCATTTACTGTAGGATCAGAGTCATAATCCAGAAGATCGATGTTATTAATCGCCCATAATATAACCGTTTTTGGTTTCATTGTTTAACTGGAGTAAAAGACAGTTGTAAAGCTCGTGATTAAAATCATCAAGGTAATGAATCTGGGCGATAAATAATACAACGATGGTTTTTTTATTGCTGGAATTGTTGTCTTTATTTCGTTAAAATATAGAGTCGCAATCAGGGCAATTAATGTGAGTCGGTCCTTGTCTCATAATCAATATGGGGGTGAATGAAAAGGGAGGCCCCGCATCCTATCGTTCTTTGACGATGGAATTAATAACTGAATAACCATCGATGTCAACTAAGTAGAATCATAATATAAGTAAAACCAAGTTTCGGTTAAAACCAAAAAATATGAAAGATTGGATAAATGGTAGAGAGATAATTAGTGACATCGGTGGAGTGCTTAACTTAAACTACGAACATTAGATGAAAATATGACCAACTGGGTATCCTAGATTAGGTAATATTAAGACCGTCGCTAAGAGGTAATAACTACGGTGGGACTTTGGATATGTCAAGTTGCAGTCCTTATCAGATGTCGAGGACTGATGGTTGAGGATACTATCGATCGAATTTGGAAATGGGTCAAAATTTGGGGGTACATTACAAATTCCAATCAGGTAAACTGGGAATGGTGCAGAGACCAGGAGGGGAAAATTAAAGTAAAATATATAAACAACAAATGTAGTAATCAAGCGTTTGGGCCAAATCGCTTGATTTCATGAACAAAAAAAATTACAATATGGACAATGGTGAAGACGGGTGGTGAGCTAAGCTCTCATACTTAGTATCATGAGCGGGTTTACAGGCAGAAGGTGGTATGGATAAAATGAAATTTAAAGTTAAATGGAAGATGTTGGTATCCTCTATACAATGTGGGCTTTTTTTAACACGGAAAGTAAACCTATCGTTTGCCAGAGGGTTGTGCGAATCCCAAAAGGCACATAAAGAGCGGACTGTGAGTATAGTTGGAAGTGCGAGAAGAGGATGGTAGATACGTGGAGCTCACATTGTGTTTTTAGCTTAGATTGTAGATCAATTGCATATATGTATACATCGATAAAAAATATATAATCATAAGTCGTTGGAAGAAGCGCAATTCAGAGTTAAGGGCAGGAGAACAAATAAGTTCCGATCTCTTGGGCCGGTTAAGACTGAAATGAAGCCAAAATAACACTTCCACGTCACATGACTTATACCGAGACTTGAAAAAATTATGATTGACCTAAGGGCAGCATAACATTGTGATAATTAAAACTATGGGTCATATAAGCAAGTGGATAATATGAATTGCATAAGTGGTAATGCATATTGACATGAATCAGAAAAGTTACAAATAAAAATAACGTAGTAAATAAACATTGTAATTTACATACTACCACTTGACTCACAACAAGTATGTTGAGGCCAGAGAATAACAATTTAAGTCAGGAATAACAATAAGTATTTTTATACGGAGCGGCCAAATTTCAAACCCTAATGAAATTCATAATTTGTGGTAGCCAGGACAATGGGCCAGCCCAGGCGTATGATCTGGACGCGTACCCAGAGTGTGGAAAAGGATATGGAATCTAGACCTTAGCACTTGTGATACGGAATCCTATCACAGTGAGAGTCATCGCTTGGTTAGTGACAAGGGGGTGATGGGTGCAAGCCCTTCACCACCAGTCGTCCGTGCTGGGCGCTGACATTTTGAATATTTGCACGGAATAATTATTAATAGTTTGGGTGCTTGTATACACACATAATAGTCAATTCGCTACCCAAAACACTCCGCCAAAAATATTCGTTGTTGAGGTTGGGTGGTGCTATTTGGGGGCTGCGTTAAATTTTTGTCCCCCCTCCCCATGGCCACACACCGATATGAAAAGAAACGTCAGTCGTCTTGATTTTTAAATAAACCGCCTCAATGAATACATCTTTTCACCTAAGCGCGCCATGCATTATGGCGAAAACGAGTATCTGCAGCACAATGATCCAGGTGCACTATTATTCACCTGGCCACCTCTAACACATACATCAATTTGAATCAACTACCGATTAGTGTATATGCAAAGAGGCACCCACAGTATGTGGAAGAAGCGGAGGCGGCAGCCATGCTCTATGTTGGGGTACTTCTATGTTTCTTGTGGTCGGCAAAACTGCGAGACGATGAATTTCAAAAGATACGTCACGTTTTGGCCTCTCTATTTAATAGAACCTCTTTCGTTAGTGATCAGGATGATAGTGATGATGACGCAGAGATTTATTTACACCGTACTTGAAGACGCCACCACAGATCTGATTTTGTCCCAAGTAGCCGATCCGCGACTAATCAACTGTAAATGCGGTGTTTCTCAACTGCCGTGTGCGAACGTCCACAATGTAAATAGTACCACATGAAAGTCTGTGACGAAGCCTTCAAATAGTCAATAATGCAACGTTAGACTTTAGTTGTCTCCCGTATTGCACATATTTTTAACGTATTACTTTTGGCGCAAATAACCTAATATTAAAGTTGAAGGCGCCACTCAACATAACCAACCCACCAACCATTTGCTGGTTATCTTTGCGCAGAGGGCGATATTGTAGCCAATGAGGTTTATCCGAGGCGCGATTTATTGCTAGTTGAAAACTTATCCCAATACCCCGCGCGTGGACGTGAATAATACCGTCCCGGTAGCAATTTGTTAAGGCTTCCAACGAA